>LKNJ01001641.1:97098-143651 GCA_002120245.1 Maccullochella peelii
GGGGGGGGGGGGGTCACAAAAGGCAGGGGACGTCTGTTCTGAGGAGCAGAGGGGCCACATGCACTCACACACACAGAAACATTCATTTACTTAACAGCTTTCAATTCCCTAATTAAACCCAAGATATGGTGTACCCTGGCTTTCTGTCGCCCTATCTCTCTCTCCCTGCAGTCTCTAACCTCTCTCGCCCCCACGTCCCTGTTTCCCATCACACTTTCCACCTCTCCTGCTGCATATGTGCACATTTTCCCCTCCCTCCCTCCGTCTAAGTCTTTCAATCAAGCTGTCGATCTAAGACACCACGTAAAATCATGGAGCAGAAATCCTGTGCAGAATGTGAGCATATTACCCAGAATGTATGACTAAAACATATTACAAGGCGAGCGTGGGGTCAATCCTTATCCTGTGTGATATTCACTACTTGGTGTTTGAATCGCAGCTGGCTGGTTGCCAACTGATTTACCCCCCATCCCTCACCTCTGCTGAGGAGGAAATGGAACAAACAGCCCAAAACCTTTTCCACTAATCCCCCAACAATGGATTCTGCTGTTTTATTGAGGGCGGTGATGGAAGGGACGCAGGCAGTGGGTCTGAACTGCTGTACAGAGCCCAGGTAAGCCTGGAGATTTGGATCAACCCTCAGGTTAAAGCACTTAATTAGTTTCATTCCACTCAAATGATCTATGAATATGTGTGTTTTTGTCCAGGTTACTCAAGACACACAGATATATTAACTTGCCACTCGAAGGTTAATAAAGTGGATGATAACCAGATAACTCAATCTGTCATATTATACTGCATATGTGTAACTGATAAATTGATTCAACTAGTCCTGCTCCCCTTGTTTTTTGACTAAACACTGAATTATAAGTGGGTTAGCTGTCAGAGGGGATGTAGCTCAGTGGTAGAGCGCATGCTTCGCATGTATGAGGTCCTGGGTTCAATCCCCAGCATCTCCACCTGTTATGTACAGAGGGGCTCTTACGTTGGGTGAGGTTTTCCATTGGATCATGCACAATGTTTAAGGCTTTCTCCTCCCCACAAGCTTGTTGCACTGTAATGTCACCTGACTTCCTCCTTTACTCCTATTCCCAGGGCTTTGTCACTTGAATATGAACATGTCCTTTAGCGAAACTTGCTGAAAAGACTAATGCTGTCATTCCTCCTTGGAGGACAGTCTCCAGTGTATTTTCTACCTTTGGACAGAGCCAGACTAGCTGTTTCCCTCAGCATCCAGTCTTCATGCTAAGCTAGGCTAATTGCCTCCCAGCTCTAGTTAATGCACAGACATGAGAATGGTATGTATTACAGGTATAGTATGTCATGTTGTGTTTAAAAAAAAATCCTTCATGTTAGAGATTCTAACCTGCCAGCAGAAGGTGTATGAACAGAACAATATGATATTTCACAAAGTAAATTTCTTTTACACAGAGGGGATGTAGCTCAGTGGTAGAGCGCATGCTTTGCATGTATGAGGTCCTGGGTTCAATCCCCAGCATCTCCATGTCTTATTTACAGAGGAGCTTTCATGGTAGTAGTGATGCTTTCGTTTGGGTCACTAAATACTACACCATACCCAAAATGGATGCTTTCACAAAAAAATCTGTTCAGGTCTTGCACTAGATGAATGAAAGAAGAATCTGCAGTATGTACAATGGAGCAAAGCAGGAGTCCTATTGTGGTAGATGATGCCCTCCTTCACACCACACCAAATTACATGAACGGCATGCACTCTTTGAGGGTGCTTAGGTAAAAGCATTCACAGCTGCTTAGGAAGGAACCTAAACTCACAAATCCACATTTTGTTTTGGACGCAATGGCCTTCACCAGGCTTAGTTGTCCTCCAACTTTCTTTTCAATCAATAAATAAACTATGGCATTATGAATACAGCAAAATGAAAGATGACAGTTTTGTGTAATGTCATTTTATCTTAAACTTTGCTCATCATCTATGTTCAATCCCCCTCCTCTCATTTGTCCCAGGTCATTTACTTAAGTAAACAGAGCACAGGGGGCAAGATGAAATGAAAAAAAGAGGGGGGTTCTTTTGTTCTTATGACTAAAAACAAATGTCAAGAATGTATTTAATATAGTCAGCAATAGCAGTAATATTTCCAAAGGAATCAGTTTTGCTGCGTGCATTTTCCCCAACAGTAAGACCAGTAAGAATATATATATACATAATAACATACATAATAATACATAATTTCTGTTTTATACCTCCATACAGAGAAGACTAGTCTCAGAAACACAGGGATCATCAGCTTCATTTTGCGTTTAACTCCATTGAATCCCTCCTCACTGTCTTACAGGTAAATCACATTAATCTGTGAACCTGTTCTTTCACTTTTTCCAACATAACATGACCACAGCATGACTGATGCTTCCAAGAAACACGGATACATGTTGAGAGGCTTCTCCTGCAACAGCTGCACCTGCTGAGGTGCTGCAACACAATGCTTGGCAGAGGAAACAAAGCCGTCTAGTATCATCACACACAGTACGTTGTGCATGTTGTTAGTGTTAATAAAAGAGTCTTAATCTGTCAAGCATCAGCACATGTATGCAGGCACTTCTTTCATGCAGCCATGGGGGAAAGCTGTGTGTGCTATCCTTTCCTGCGCTGTGAATTAAAGATGTTCAAACAATACTAACCAATCAATTATTTATCATACACAAGCACAATCTAGACAGCAAACACATACATGATTGCACACAGGCTCACACATAGACACACCATATCCTATTAGAAAGCCCTGTCTAATTAAAGGGATAATTTCACCTGTAATTGGCCTGCACGTCTGTGGTGAAGCGCTAGTGTGAGCTGAAATATAATCATTAACCTCATCCTTCAAAGTGCTTCGTAAGAAACACATGCCGCTATTCAATAATGGCAGGTCCCTTTTATTGAATACCGCTACACCTAATCACCTAATGCAGTGATTCTCAACTAGGGGTACTTGTACGCCAGGGGGTATGTGGAAAAGCTGTGGAATAGCTCAAGTAATTTTGTAAAATACAAATAAATAATAATTATTAAAAAAATAGGTCCACATATTGAGTCAGCTATAACACCTGAGCTCATGTGTTGCGAATAAGAGTGTGTATGCAAGTGAGCAGAGAAGAAATGAGAAACAGTTATCTAAAAGTAATGGACGAACAGTTAAAATAGATAGCTAAAAGTAATAGTTGAAGTAGCTAACTAATAAACCACATGGATACATGGCTGAAATAGATAGCTAAATGTAATGGATAAATGGTTGAAACATCCAGCTTCTGCCACTCTGTGTTCTAACATTAGCAGTACTAATGCAAACATAACCAAACCGACCTAAACATTAAAGGTTTAATTATATGAAAAGGTTGGTTAGGATTAGGGTTACTTCCATATGTGTGTGCACATTACATTTGATTGAGGGAGTATCTCCAGATGAATCATTGTTTTTCTAGCAGGCAGACTTGCAGACCTGCAGATACACCCACAGACCCACAGAACTACATGCACATCCATCCTGTTGTGACTATGATGAAAGAAAAGTGTTAAATATAATTATCCAGTATCCATCTCCTTATGGCAAAGAAAGGTAAAATGTAATTACCCAGTGTTGCTCTAACCTAATTCCTTATTCTGGTAGATTGATTCCACAGCAGATGGTGCTATCAATTATTGAGCCTGTGAAGACAGAGCTGCCCTCAATCAGATTAAGTAAATTATGCCAACTATCTACTCCCAATCTACTCCCTTATGATCCAGAGTCAGTGTCTTAGATCAACATACAACATCAAGATGCACACCCCCAACATCGCCTCCTTAGCCCTCTTTCAGACAGTGTCAGTTTTTCCCTTGTGACCAGGATCTATCTATCTATCTATCTATCTATCTATCTATAAAGATAGATGCTCTTCCTACTGGTATTAAGTTGTTAACATTCTCTGGGTGTAGTTGTGTGTGTGTTAATATATGCAATTTTCAAATCTGACCTAAATACGCTACACGTTGAGCTCTCTGAACGTTATCCGACTATATACCATGATGGAGTCACTGCCAACGTACTCAGCGTTCCACCCAACCCAATGCAAATGTCCCCTTAATCCTGTTAACCCACTCTAGCTGTGCGGAGAAGCAGAGAGAGTAGGAGAGAGCCCGGGGCAAATACAACATTGTACCCCTCCACCCCGCTGAGATCTAATTGAAGGAACAAGTGCTTGGTACAAAGTGAAGCTCCTCAGCTCACTGTGACATTAATACATGACTAGTGTAAAAAGAAAACCTCTGTGAACCGCAGCGTATAAATCTGAAAAACAGGATTGTGAATGCGGGGGTGCAGAGGAAGAGGAAGCAAATTTAAACACCAGCTTACATTATGTTTAAGTTGAGGTTTACAGCTGCTTACATAGTGGCTCATCTAATCCACAGGTGACTCGGGTAAGGTCCAAGAACCAGCAAAACAAGTGACTCAGATTGATTTCAGTGTTGTTTTACTGACTCCAAATACATAAAAAGATAGTCTGCAAGGAACTGTTCTTTTTATTCTTCTGTTATCTCACCGTTGGCAGCAGTGTACTTGCATCAGTGGAAACAAAAGTGGAAATTAGATAGACAACATTTGATATTCATAGCAGCTTATAACATTTTTATAGTATAATGGAGGTATACAGCCTGGTGAAGAGAGACTGTCTTCACCAGAAAAAATTTTGTTTATTGAAATGATTGGAAATTGAAATGGTCTGGCCAAATTGTCCATCTTTGGTGAAATACAAAATGAATGACACTCCCACCAGCCTCAGCTGTAATTAGCAAATGTTAGCATGCTAACACGCTACACTAAGATGGTTCCCATGGTAAACATTATAAACCTGCCAATGCTGATATTAGCATTGAGCTCAAGGACCGCTGTACAGCATCACAGAGCCTGGCTGTAGACTCTTAGTCTTGTTTTGACCCAAACCATGATATTTTACTAGTTTTAGTTGCTTAAACCTATAATCAAACATTGACCACAGAGCTGGCAGATGAGAAAAAGTTCATGTGGGTTGTTTTGGAAGGCAAGGACAGACTACCTAATTTGGTGTTCAGATGATGTGTAGGGTAAAGAGAGACTATTTCTAACACGACTTTCAGCCTTAATTAGATAATAGCCTACTACAAGTAACTACTCACTACACAGGTCATGTTCACAAAGGTTTTTCAGCTTTTCTTATATGCATGTGTTTTCAACAAGGTTTCACGTACCCAATTCTTTGAAAAACAATAATTCATCTTCCAATCATCCATTCATGGTAAATTTCAACCCATAAACACTATCTTGTGTGTGTTTGTGTGTGTGTTTGTGTGTGTGTGTGTTATTAGTCTTGGTGAGTGGAGGGTGGCAGGTGACAAGCTGTTTACTTACAGATTTGTAGCATGTGAAGCGATTGGGGTCATTGTTTCTTAATGATAAAATCTGACCTCTGAAAGGATGAGACAGGTCTGTTCTGTGCTAAGCCGTTCTTGACAACATGTTTTGACCCTCATCCAGCTGGAAAAAAGGGTCTTAGTCATTGAAAAGGGGTGAGGTGGGTGCACTGGGCATCATTAGCAGCAGTTCAAAGGTCTACATGTTTAACTAAATAAATGTATATTTCAAGGAGGAATGACATTCAAGTTACTCTATGGTAGATTTCACGGCAGATTATTTACTGCAGAAACATGCTTGTAAGCACAGTTCCCAGTGCTGGGAGATAAACTGCTGTGGGTGGCTCATAGCAGAGAGATTTAAACCCCTTACAGTACACACTACCAGCTTTTGACTCTGGTTGGGGTTGTCTCTGTTTGCTTTATCACTGTGCTGCAATGTGGGCCTGAGCAGATGTGGAATATTCCCACTTGAGTTGCTTTGCTGAAAATGTTCAAGGTCTTTCAGTGTGAAAGCATGTATTGTTTGAGGGAGAAGAAAGCCTTGGCTGTACTGGAGTCAAAGCTGTAAAACTGTACGAAGTCCAGCTTCAGTGCTGAGTCTGAGACCTAGTGCAGCCTAACAGAGCTGCTAGCATTAGCCCCGTTTACATCTGGAACAGCATGCACACCGCCTATTTTGGTTTTAGTCTTTCTCTAAATATGACAACTTAAAATCCTAAATTGAGCTTCACTTGATGTGTTTTTGGAGCTGACTTGACTTTTTTGTGTTAAATGTATCTCCTTAAAAATAGTCACTGAACTCAAACCTTTCTATTCTAATACACTGTCAGTTTTAACTCTGCAGTATAGTGAGAAGAAAGACGCATTTTAAGCCTTACATGCTCATTTACAGAACAAATGTAATCGCAGTCAGACTGTGTAAGATCACCTTGGAATAATTACACAGCAGACAGTGTTGAAAGGATAAGAGATTATGATTATATGGAAGAAACTGATTATTTCATTCAGTTGATTCAGTGGTTGATTACACAGATGATACAGCACTATAGATCACTGATTAAATGATTCACTGTGCATATGTGTGGCTGTCTGCAGTTATAATAATTCTCAGTCTGACATGTTGAAGGCTATATGTTAGAATGGTGTCCAGTAATGTAAATATTATTTATGCCCACAGTCATTTTGTGGGAAAAAATGAATGAAGTTTTTGTCTTGTTTAACATAAACATGAATATCATTAAGTGACTAACACAGGATATAAGTGCACTACAGACAGAATACATACAGTATAAGTAGGCTCTTTTATGCATGTTTGAGTGAGACTGTTCCAATTTACTGTAACATACAAGCTCATTAAAATGTATTAATAGCTTTTATGTGGGAACCCAACTGAAGTAGATCTGCAACATATTCTGGCTGGACCTTTAGTTACACACATTAGATTTAAGAATAAATGTGAATTTACAGTAAAATAGACTTTAATTATGTCTTGTAAATACTTTATTACTGATTAAAACACGTCTTTGATTTGAAGACTTTGGTTTGCAGAAATACAAAACCTTTGTGGCTTATGCCATACAATGAATTGAAGGCTGTAATGTAGAGTAGCATAGAATTATTTTTACTAAAAAGACACAGAAATTAACCTGCCACCAAAAGGTTAAAGGTACCCTGTGGAGTTTTTGACCACTAGTTGTGCTATGGAGCAATGTTTTAATGAGTGGGTCCCTTTTGTTTGTATTGTGCAAGTGCATGAAGATGCATATGCAAGTGAGTAGTGCCGTACACATTCCTACCGTTTGTTTTGTGCTATTCCACTGATAAACAGTTAGTGGCAGTGATGTGCAAGGAAGCTTGGCAACGTACCAACGAACACAATGAAGAAGACTACTGGCCAGGAAACATCAATGTAAACAAAGGACAATTCGAATGGCTTTGCAAGTGTTTCACGAGGAAGTAAATGCACTCAACACTTTTGTTGCGCCTGAAGGGTACACACAACGTATTTTGGTGTTACACTGAATGTAAACATGTTTGTAAGAAAACTCAACAAGTCACCTTTTAGTACGAAAGAGTTTTTGAAAAGCCCAAAAAACAGAACAATATGACTTTTAACAAAGCAGATCATAATTCAACCAAGTGTTGAATCTGTAACATATTTGTTACTGATTACTGCAGTGACCAAGAAATAGCAAAAAGGTGACAACGTTGCTACCACCCCACCTGCTTCTTTAAATAAAGATTACATTTTAAAATGATATGATAGATGTTGTACATATGAAAACAAGGGGATGTAGCTCAGTGGTAGAGCGCATGCTTTGCATGTATGAGGTCCTGGGTTCAATCCCCAGCATCTCCATTTCTTATCTACCTTGGTGTGGTGCAAAGAACTATTCCTTCAAGATTAGGAAATGTTGTCATTTTGCTTGCTCAGTACTACTTAGACTGTTTAAGGAGGCTTTGTTCAATGTCTTTCACCAACAAATCTATTGTTGACATCAACTTCCTCCACACTGAATGAGTCTGAAAGAACCTAAAGCTAATGTCTATGAGATCGCCACCCCGTCTTCTTTGAAAAAGGTTGATTAAGAAACAATGCTCCTTCATACAGGGGATGTAGCTCAGTGGTAGAGCGCATGCTTTGCATGTATGAGGTCCTGGGTTCAATCCCCAGCATCTCCAATTCTTATCTACAATAGAGCAAGACACTAATCTTTCTCAGTTTGTTCATGTCCTCCTTTGGGTTTCACAGTGTTCAAGGGTGCTTTACAAAAAACCCTTGCACAAAGACAATATTACATCCTCATGAACTGCTGGCTGCAATATCTCTGATCAGGGATCGTTAACGTCAGTGTTTAACTATTCATTCAACAGATACACTGTGGAGTTCTGAATATTTATGCAGTAATATGAAACATGGGTTTTATGTAACGTCATTTCATCGTATTCGTTGGTTATATCATCTGTTTGTATATCTCTCTCCCTCTTCTGTTGTGTCCCCTTGAGCCTTCCTTAAGCAAACAAAAAACAGAGGTAAGGAGAGAGGGGTTTAGACTGAAGAATGACGTAGAAGGAGAAGGCGAGGAGTGGGGGTGGAATAAGGAGTAGAAATACAGAGAAGGGGTTAAATTGGTCCCTGGCTGGTTGTTAGGCCCATGGAAAGGGAAAATGCTTGGATGGATTTAAAAGGCAACGTTAGGCTGAGAACACGTTAACATCACGTCTTTTAATAAAAGATATGGTTCAATAATCAGCACATGAATATGGATTAATAATCCAATCAGAAGGTTTGTGGAGGGAAGGAAAGAGGGATGAATCCAGCTGAGCGTCTGCTCACATGACAACAGCGCCTTCATTTTAAGCTTTCGCGACCAGGGACAGAAAGAAGAAATTCACAGGTAATTAAAAAGGGAGAGAAGGAGTGACAGGAGGACAGGAGGGAGGAGGACGAGAGTGGCGTTTGTGCCTCCCAAACATCTGCCGACTGGTTAGCAGGAGAAGAGAGGACTTAAAGTTTGTCTGAGAAATTAAAACAGATATGTCAAAGTAGGTAGAGCAAATAAATCATACATTCTTTGAATACTGTATGAGATTGAGATGAGAAAAAAGGGTTCACCCCTCATGAGGAGAGGGATTCGGAGTCCAGGTCTCACTCTGGCTAACATCTCTCCTCCTACTGTATGTGGGCCATTAAAAAAAAACATTTTAGCAGGTTTATGATAGTACTTGACAATGTGAATTTTTAAATTTTCATTTAACTTAATTTTTAATTGGATAGATTTTGTATCACATCTTTCTAACAAAAGACATCCTGGTGAAAATCTAGTGACAGAAATCTGCTAATGATATATGGGATTGCATTTAACACCAACCATAAGCCGAAATATATTGCACAGTATCAATATCTGACTGCAGTTAGTGCTTTTTAATGTCTTGCTGCCTCCACAAATGAGCTATGTAAACAAGCCTTTAATAGAAGTACTTCACAAATCCCTATCTGTTGTGTCTCATTTACCCGCTCTCACAGTGATCACAAAAAAACAGTTAATTGTCTTGGTTTCAATGCTGCCTGCACTTTATTGAGCTGCGTCAGATGTTGTTAACTCGGTAAAGTGTAGTGCAGTCGAGTGTATGATGTTGTCACTGTATTCTGGAAACACAAAGCTTGACAGCAACTTCCAGTGGCCGCTGATGTTTGTGATACAACTGCCTCTACTGCATTATGATGACAGTTTATCTCCCATGAGAACAAGTCGGAAAAGATTTTTTAGACAGTGTCAGAAAAATAGTTTTTCTTCTGAGTGTATAAACAGGTAGTTTCTCGGGGGTAAATTTAACCTGACAGGCATGGTTGCTGGTGTTACCCCTTGGGCAAAAGCTGGTGAATACCGACCTGTTCCGGAGGAAAAGAGGGGGAAAATGTCAAGAAATATTACATCAGTTTAGTCATTCACTCCCTTGGAGGTCTCTTAACATGGTTATTATGGCGTACCAAGTGATCAGGTATTAGACATTGTGACACACAGACCAGAGGCCCATGGCAGTAAAATGAGACCCTACCCGACCCAATTACACTATAGGGTATAATTTTTGACCAATTAGTCCAACTTGGCCCCGGGTCAGGTCTCTGTTCCTCAGACCTGTGAAGACCTCTACCCAAGATATCCTATTCAAAAGCTGATACAGTATGTCATAGTAAAAGGTAAAGGCGGCAGTAATGTGTCTGCACCTCTGGCACAGATTTAATGAGTGAAGTCAAAAGGGTCAAGGATAATTACCAGGAAACTAACCAAGAAGAGAGAAGACCTTTTTTTTCATGATTCCGGTCATACACAGTCATTGCTACAAGAAAACACCCATCTCTTTTATCCCTCCAACTATGTGTGAAGGGGCAATTGATTTGCTCCTGGGCTCACTCATTCAGTCCCTCTTTCATCTATACACTCTGCTGTATTCCAGCTCCCATTTTTCTCCATGTCTTCCTCCATCTCTCCTCCAAACATGGAGTCTCTCCCAAGCTTCTCCTTTGAGCTCCTTCAACTCCCTGAAGACAGACAGACAGGGAAGCAGGCTTTGGGGGATGATGGGGGGGATGGTGGTGCTGATGGGGGGGATGGAGGAAAGGGTGTGAAAAGAACAGTGTTCCCAGAATGTCAACACCCATGCCTGCACACACACACACACACACACACACAAGAACCAGCTCTATAACCACCTTACCTCACTGGCACACACACACAACTGCTGCCAGTCTTGCCACCCAAAACCCCCTCTGAGGCCCCTCTGTGGTTTAATTGGTGTAATTATATTTGCATAACTCTGTCCTGTTTCAGCTCACACACACACACACACACACACACACATGCACACACACTCCTGACAAGTTTTAATAGGCAAGATAATTGAATATGGGTCCCCCACTAGTGCCCTGAAGGATCTATCTGTATACTCTGGAAAGGATCAGCACTCCATACGTTTACTTAGACAAATAGGCGCACAATTGTCATTAGCTCAGCTGTTAATTATAGACTTCAAAGGTTAATGGACTTGACGGGAGCGTGTGGGGTTATCATTTTATAGACAGTTAAGAGAGGTAACATCCTGTGTCCAAAAAACTGAAACTGACAAACCTCCTTGACCTTACCGGCCCAGTAACAAAGGTGTTGCTGTACCCTTTTCATGTAAGAAAAAAAAAAAACCTGCTAATTAAAAAGAGGGAAAAAAAATAATGAGAGGAAGGCTTGAAGTGGAAATCAACTTGACATTTTTCCACAAGTGTAATGTTTTTCCCCCTAATTATTACTAGGTTACAGCTTAATATGTGAGACTGAATGAATGCCTACTCTCTTTTCAGAATGAGCATCAACAAGGGCAACATAATTACCAGTTAAGAAATGCAGCTGAATATGTTGATTAAAGTAGTTGCATGAGACATTTAGTTGTTTTCTTTATAGCCTCAGTTATTGGAAGAAGCCTTGAGGTGGCCCATTAAAGGAAGGATTTATTCTATGGGTGATTTAATATATCATATCGTACAGTATATTTACATTTTATGGTAAAACCAGTGCCTTTGTGTTACTTAAATGATCACATTGCATTCATAACACCACTGTGTCTAACTCAAGGCTGCATGCTAAACTCAGCAGACAGAAAGCCAGCATGTGTTTGAGGTTGTCATTTGATGAGGCTTTTGTAGGAGTTGGAAAGACAGTCATACATAGACAGTGAAAATTTTGTCAAGCCACATGCCACCAGCAGTAAATGTTTCCACCACTAATGAATGGAAACGACTCTTCACTTAAATATTACAAAGAAAATGTCACAGCTCTGACAAACACAAAAAAAGGACAATGAGAAAAACTGAAAAAATGGAAATTATGTTAAATTGGGGAGGAGGAAATCAAAGGTTTGAGCCCTTCAACCAAAGTGACTGTTCCTTTTCATATTGTTACATTTTAATAATTTTTATAGGCCTGAAAGGGTAAAACTTAGTAAAAGCCAAAATTTAGGGAAGAAAAGGTCTTTGTGCTTTTCTTCCTCTTTCCTTAATTGTTGATCATCTCATGCCCCCTCAGATTTATCTTACGACACTTTGGAGGGTTCCAGCCCCCAGGTTGGGCACCATTGCGCTAGTATGCTCACCCAGTGTTAAACATGCTCAAAGGCAACAATGTGGGTTCAACTCTTACAGGCTCCTGTCAGTGGCATTCCCTCTCTCTCACATATCCCTGCTGCCCTACATTTTACAGTGTACTGTACACACTGCTGCTGTATTACTCGCTTTACATATAAGTAATGTGGAGCCAGTGATACAGAAGCAGGAAGGTTTCCATTACTGTAAATTACACACTGTGAAATACCTTAAAGATATTTTTAAAATACAGGTTTTTTTCCACACAAATCAATATTAACTCCTATTCTCCCTAACAGTACAATGGAAAAACATTTAAACAATAATAAAATGACATACAATCTTCTTCACCTCAAAGTGATTTTGAAATGATCTCTAATTCTGAGACACCACCGCTGGCCACGGTGACATCTGTAGTTTCACATAATGCACTGCATTTTTTAGGCTTTTCTTTTTTATTCACAGAAACCTTTTCCCTTTTTTTTGCTTTGTTAACCACATCTCCCTTCCCCCTCTCTCTCTTTTTTCTCGCTGTCTTTCATTTATGAACTCACCTCACCTACGCTATCCATCCCTCCCCCCCCCCTCCTCTTCCTCCTCCTCCACCTCCTCATTTTCCACACACACCAAACCCCTCGCCTAAAAATGAAATCTGATTTTCCTTCTCTCACTCTCTCTCTCTCTCTGTGGATGAGGGTCTCTGGGTCTTTTGTTCATCCACCCGCTCATGTGGCCTCCTCCGGTTGCCGTGGCAACCGGGTGTATACATACTGTTGCTCCAGGAGAGAAATCGAGATGGAAAAGAGAATGGGATGCAGTCATATGAGAGAGAGAGAGAGAGAGAGAGAGCAGTTGTGAGGGATGAGATGGAGTCAGAATCAGGGGAGAAAGAGAGAGAAAGCAAAAATGGACAAAAAGAAATATGGAGCGATTCGGAAAAAGAGAGGTGGAAATGGAGAAAAGGGAAAGAGAGGACAAAAGGATACAGAACTGAATGAATGTAGGAATGAGGAAGATTCAGATATAATTTTCCTTACTGCTGCAGTATTTTTTCCCAGCGCAGATTATTCTCCACATTCTAATACCAACCCCAAAACAAATGTATAGATGTAATTCCTGTTTCAGCACTCAGCATTTCTTCATTTTCTGTCTATGTGTTTGGCACAGGATAATTGATTCTTTTCCGATGCACAGCAAAGTTTTAATCTAATCTTCTGTCCTGGAACTCATCTTGCCTGTTTCATATCAGCGACTGATTGTAGTACAAGAATTTAAAGCATGTGCTGCAGTCACACACTGCAAAATGCTTCGGATCAGAGCGTCAGCAAAATAGTTAAAATGTAAAATGTGCTGCAACGAGAATGCAAAATGTAGAGAGAAAGGAGCCAGTGACATACCCCTTCTTTCTCATCCCACATAGCCACTTGTCAAACTTACTTTAAAGTTGTTTAATTACACCTTAATCACAAAATTACAGAAATCACTTGACCTGAAATTTATAGTTGTACCAAAATATATCTAAAATGGGAAGAGGAGAGGGAGACAGACATGAAATTTAATTCCTGTATTATTATTCTGTCTTACTCTCATATTGTCTGTTTTACACTAGAGCATCTTATTTATAATAACAATGGGAACAGAAAACACAAAAGGGAAAACACAAAAAGAGGAACATGGAATGGGTAGGGGGAACTAAAAATGACGCTGAATCAGGGAGGAGAGAATCAAAGGGAAGAGAAAAAAAATGGATTGAGAAATGTAACAAGGAGAGAGAGACAATAAATATCAGCATCCTTGTCGGGGCAGTATCTTCCTCTACCCAGTTGTCTGTGTTTGCTGTATTAGAGACCCTGTAGGAATCCAAACCCTGCAGACAAGCAGCCATCTGCCAGCTTGGCTCCATTCCAACGCTGCTTTGTGGAGCCAAGATGGCACCCAGTCACACGTATTCAAAAGAATTACATTCCAAACTCACAGTCAAATAAGACATGTTTAATAACATACTAAGACATACAGACTGATAAAAGTCTAAGTATAGGTTAAAAATTATTTGCTATACTGGTTTATGTAGTGGGAAAAATAAACTAGCTTCTGCATTTCGACACAAGCTTGTTAAAAGTTAGTTTAGCTTAAGTTCAAAAATCATTTTGGCTACAAAACTGTTTAAATGAATACAGAGATGGCAGCCAACAATGGCAGGGTCGACAGAACCATATGAAACAACAAAAGATGAAAGTAGAGGTAGAAATTAAATTAAAAATAAAACAGATGCCTATTACTACATCAGTATTATAACTATAATGCAAGCATATGTACAGTAGCAATACTTACTATAATGTAAATGTTAACAAAAGAATAAATTCAAGTCCAACAATTAGTCAAATGTAACAAGCGTACAGGAAAACTTCCCATTATTTCAATTTTGGAGCACTCACACAATTTTCCAAGATGATTAGTGAATCCCCATTTATAGCATTGTAGTCCATGCTAAATAGCCTAAATTGTCAATTTTTATCATGTTACATGTTTGTAGTTTGTTCATTCACAAGTAAAAGCAGACAAACAAATAGTGTACAACTCCTTTTTAATTAACTGAATCTGAAAGTTGTTGATATTGGATTTTATTTAATTGTAACTCCAAGTGATGGTGGCTTTGCAGACATTTTGCTACCAGTTTGTTGTTCTTTCACTAAGTGGGAGATAGTCAGTAGCTGTCAGAAATTCCCCATTTTCTCCTTCTTGGAAATTCCAGCTTGGAGGCTAACGTGAATGTTTTTCCCACTCAGTTGCTAGTAAATCCAGTCAGAATGACACGACTGGTGTCAAAATACCAAGAAACTGAGAATGAACCTTAGCTAACAGAAAGTCTCAACAAATACAGATTGTCGATACACTAATGTTACTGGTGTCAGGAGATGATGTAGATTAGGGGCTAACAGCAGCACTATGAATTCAATTACTGCTGGCGTTTCAGACGTGGCAGTTCCATTGAAGAACCTAAAGAGTCATAGCAAGTCTTTTTGATCCGTCTTTTTGTGGACAATATTACATCAACTATTTAGTCTGCGACTGTAGGCCAAGTTGATGGACTTCTGGGCCTACTAGGCCTCTGACATACAGGCCTGAATGGATATCAACATCACCTACATGTATCAACTCCTGGTACATCTTGGTAAGACAGATCATGCCTCTTAAACATACTAAAGCATCCCCTTGTGAGGATGAGTCAGTAGTTACAATGAGTGTACTTTGCCAGTTACTGGAATAGTAAGATTTTCTTTCAAAAAGTCACTAAACGAAAATTGATGAATCTAACAGAGGTTATTGAGGTTAATGCTGTTTTGGAACTTTTTCATTTGTTTTTGTGGATGTGTATTTTGACAATTTTGTTTTTGTTTCCATTGTAGGCTACTTTTGTTTCATTTCACTTATTTTCTAATCATTATATTTGGCTTTTTCTTGAGCGCTAACACTAGCTGACATTTCTTTGGTGCAACAAGATCAACGGGCGCCCATTGACTGGTTGGTGAAGTTGGTAGCAGACTGTATGCGTGGCTGGTGACCTGCTTATAAGAAGACTGATTGGCCGAGCAGAAAGCTGATAAAGGAATGATGAACAGAGACGGGAAGGAGAGACGGAGAGAGCTAGAGGAGCTATCAGTATCATACTGATTAACCATGCCAAATGCACACACACGCACACACACAGAAGGATCATGACACGACGCTCGAACTAATGCTGAACCATCCAGACTCATTGCCATCATATCATCTCTCTCACACACACACACACACACACAGACTCTCTAGTGGCAGTTCTCCATTATAAAAAATCTCTACTCCCTCTCATGCATATACATACCCACATGCTCAGAGGCCACCAGAATATAACACACCTCAAAATGCAACTGAATAGTGGTTCGTCCTGTTATCCATAAATATTTTTATTTTTATGCTTCATTTAAGATTTAACATTTGTTAGAATCAGTACCATTTATAACTAGAGAATTCATTTTCTGAAGAAAATGCAGTGTGATTGCTGGCTACTGAATTGCATTGCTGTGAATAAAGGAGCAACTAAGTATGAAAGATAGGAACAGTGGGAGTGTTGCACTTTGAAGTATACGATGGAAGGGTGAAAGAAAATAACTGAAAATTGAAATGTTAGCAGTAAAAGGCACTGAAGTGCCAGGTTAAGTGTAAGCACAACAATGAGCAGGAATAGGCTGAAAGAGGTTGAACTTTTAATTTAAATGTACATTAAACGATTAAAAGGAAATGAACTAAGTTTAAGTCGAATGACTGAACAGAGCTGACAATCAGTTCACAAGGAAAGAAAGCAGTGGAAATGTTTTGATAGACAGGAGCTCGAATGTTAGGAGTGGTTGCTAAGTGGTTGCTATGGTGTTACTGGTGGTTGGTCTGTGTTGGAGTCAATACCATTTATAATGAATAGGTGTGCGTTTCTGTCTCTCCATCAGTCATAACTGGGCAGTTATGCTTCTGTATTGTGTTCTGTACAAGAGGAGTACAGGCTTGAGTTCAGCTTTGGTGAACGCAAATTTGCACTGTTGACCAATAGCGAGCCGTCTTGACAGTGCTGATGTTTGATGGGACTGAGAGCCAAAGAGAGCCAGAGAGCTTTATTCTCAATCTTTATTAACTTTTTCTAATAACATAAATTAACAAATTAGTGTACAATTGTGGAAAAAAATACCAGAGGGGAGTAAAACAAACAGTAGAGAGGAAATACAACTGTCAGGGCTGGTGTAGAGGTAAGAGGAGAAGGACCTAAAATGCAGACCATGGAGGCTCAGAGTAGACTTTAACAGTTTTAATGAAAACTTAGTTGTATCATGAGAGACAGGTAAGCAAGCAGGTAAGTCCACAGGTGATCACAAGGAAAGCAGGAACATAAACCACGGAACAGGAAGACACGAGAGTACTGAACACTGTAGGCAAGACAATGAACCAACCAGGACACAAGCAACCAGACCAGTATAAATACAGAGAGACTAACAAGGAGACTAGGACCAGGTGAGCACAGAGAGACAGGTGAAAGCAATCCAGCACAATCACACACAGACAGGGACACACAGGAAGCCAGAAAACAGGAAGAGACAAACCACAGAAACCAGACAAAGACCCATATAACCATGACAACAACGAATCTCTGGAAATCTTTGTGACTGGCTAGCGCTAGCCTGTCTGGCCAGCAAGTTAGTGGTTAGCTCTCCGGCTACAGCAGTTCACCCACTAGCCCTGTGGGTAGTCACTACCTCACCAAACCAGTAGAACCAAATACTTCGCATAGACACGCAGATTAATTTGGCTGTGAAACTTTCTGTTGTGACCCGGGCTTTATAGGTACTGGAAGTAGAGAGTACCACACAGAAAAGGTGAACAATTCATTCCTTCCTCTTATTTGTGTATTTTTATTTCACTTTTATTTGTTTAGTTGTCTGTAAAGCATATTGTAACTTTGTTTAAAATGTGTGTGTGTGTGTGTGTGTGTGTGTGTGTATATATATATATATATATACTTAATAATGATTATGACCATGACAACTAAGGAGTTATGATCTAAAAGTGATGGTGGAGCAATGCCCTCAGAAAGACCCCAGTGGCCTAGTTTGCAAATATATGTAAAGCATTTGTGTTGCCCAAATGCAAAAAAAGGAACAAGAGGAAACCATTTACTTATTCAGTAGAACATAGAGAACCAAATTTGTCAAAAACCTTTATCCCATCTTCCTTCTGAGCTACATTATGTACATTTCATGTTAATAAGATGCTATGACGTTATTAATCCTGCTTGTCTGAGTCTGGAGTTCTCACTGATATAATCTACATTTATCTTTGGACCTATCTCTTTCTTTACCAGGTCAGAGGGATTATATGTGTCCCATGTCCAGTGTCTATATGATTACAGATTACATGTGATTACACAACACACACAGACATGTGTCTCTGTTTAATCCTAACATCATTCTTCTGACATGTGGTGAAAGTCAGCATATTTCAGTTGTTTGTTTTATGACTGAGACAGATTAATACAGAGTACTTAATCACCTTAATAATTTGTGTACATTTGTGTGTGAGTGTGTGTAGTTGGACTAATGCCTCAATCCATGCAAAATCAACAATATGTTAAGCGAGGTTACTCTTGGGTCAAATGCTGCATATTAGTGGTACATCTGTGTGTGTAGGCATGCATGCATCCGTGTAAGCATAGATAAATTAAGTGACGATATACTGTACATTATTGCACATTATGAGAATAAATGTATTTTTTACACAACGCTGCTGCTTAGTGCCACTTAGCTGTGATCACTGAATGTCTAAATTAGGGTCAAACCCCTTTTCTCACACCTAAAGCCACATTTAAAATGATCCCTTTTATAACTGAGGGCAGACAAAATCTTTCTCATGTTGGGGCGCCCCGGTAGCTCACCTGGTAGAGTGTGTACTACATATCAAGGCTGAGACCTTGCTCGAATCCAGCCCAGGGTCCAGCTTGGGCCCTTGTATCTGTCAAAAATAAAGTGGAAACGTCATAAAAATGAATAAATATGTTCTCATGTTGTCTCTGTCCTGGTTAGGACTTGAACTATGCCACTAATAAAAGCACAGGACCACACACACACACACACACACACACACACACACACACACATTAATCTGCCTTTCTGCAGGAGGAGCCCCTGCTTGGTGTTGAATTTAATCTCAGTCTCAATCCACAGGCACTAATCCTGATCCTAATCCACATTATAGACCCCTCACTCCAGGACACACACACACACACACACACACACACACATACACAGTACATTGCATGATTAACAGCATCTTTATAATATGTGACAGTCCCCTCTGAGGGATACTGCCCCCTCAGCGTGCACATATGTACATACATTTCATGGCTTGAGTGCTGCAGCAGAGGACATTGTCCCTGAGATTAAGTAGATTCACCTTAACTGTCCAAATGTATTTGTGGCTGAGCATATTGATAGGCTACTGGCTAAAAGAAAAAAAAAATAGAACATGCTCCAGCAGCTAAACACGCTTTGCATCATCGGTACTTTGACTCTCAGCAAATACAAATACATTATTTGACTTATATGATTCAACCTTAAAGGCTTTTCAAGGTGGGTCCATCCTTAAAGACACTTCATCCAAAAGCACATCCACTAGTGTCTGAGAGAGAGAGAGAGAAATGCCTTTTCCATGTTTCCGAACTGTAATAAAAAAAAGTCCCTCAGCCCCCAATTATTATTATAATCAAAATCTAGCAGAAAAGCCATCAGCAAAGTTCACACTTGTGTTTTTCTTTACTTAAACTGTAAATCAATAATCTAAAATGTGTTCTAAATGTTCAAATCTTACTTGTGTTTATATTGCTTTTGTTTCATTCTCAGCGGGATCCAAAAATGTAATTTTTCTACATTTAAACAAAGTAACCCTACCCTGCTTTCTCTCACTTTCCAAATTTCTTCATCCTCCTCTGCCACACACACACACACACACACACACACACACACACACACACGCACACAGCCCCTCTATTCCTCAGTTTTGACCTTTAAATACACTGTCAGGTTTTTTTTATATCTTTGTTGAGACACAAACAAAACCTGAAATTGCCTGTGGGCTCCTGTTCACAATCTTACAATCAATGCTTTCTGACATTCAGAGGGGTGGTAGAGGGGGAAATGTTCATACACAGAGTGTGTACATATATTTCACTGTGTGTAGAAACCACCCACCAGTAGATAGACAGGTGAGGTCAATTTTGCTAACCAGCACCTGCTTATATTTATTAAAGTTTTCAAAGCAGCGTACATGGTGAGACTGTAAATGAAACACAGCCTTGTTGTCACTTTGCTATTTTGTACCACTGCTCTGTTTGAACAGTGCAATTTCTGGGAAGTCAGGAATCATTTTCAGTCCAATTTCTACAAAAACAAGGTGGCGAAATTGGCTGTCTCCATTTCCCTCTTCACAATTCCAGCAAATTCAGTATAATGTCTGCGAATTATATAAGTATAAATAGTGTATAAGAACACATCATGAAGCTGAAAAGCCATCTGATTACACACAATACAAGCACTATCTGCACACTGCCAAAATCAATACACAACTATCCCAACTAATGGAGGGCAAAGTAGCTGAAAGTATTGACATTATGTGCTGAATCAATATCAGCCACCGAAACCATAGAAATACTTCAAAATGATAATTTTTAAAAACACAGAATAAAGCATACAACTATGCTGTCAAACTGATACAAAGGAGGATCATTCTTGGCACAGAAATGTGTTAGCACACATGACCTATTGGGAAATTGAATAGGCCTTTTAAATAGTCAATAAAAGCACTGCAGAGGCAACACTGTCAATATCAACAATGGGTTGCTCCGCACTCACACACTCATGCACAGGAGTACACAAACTGACAAGCTACGGCAATTCTGTCGTGTCCTGTGGATAAAGTGAATCTGACTAAGCGTATCCCGGAAAAAGTAGTTTCATCAAAACACACACTTTTTCCTCTATTTTCCCTCTTTCTGTCTCCTAGTTTGTGTGCACACTGACAACCTGTTGCCTGATTTCTTTGTGTGCCTCGACCGAAATGCTTGAGACTAATTATATACCAGCATGATTGAATGTCTTTCCAACTGCAGCCCTGTAAACGCCACTTCAGTCAGCAATCAACAAGATATTCATCCCTGTCGTTGTGGGTTCAGGACAGCGGCTTGTCAAGACTGTGATGGCTGCCCAAACTGTCAGACCAATGAAGGAGATGGTGAGAATGAAGGCGCCCTCCAGATGTGACTATTTGTATCTCATGCATCTGTTGATTTTGACACAAATATATGAGTATAAAGAAGGTGCCATCAGGATAATAAGTTGGGTAACTTCTCTGTGCTCAGGAGAAAGTTTAAAGTGCTTTACACTCCGAGTATACTCTACAAGAAGCTACAAATGTCAGAGCATTCATGAATTTTATAATGAAAATGTACAACAGTGCCAAAAGAAAATACTGGTTTACCATCTAAGGTTAAGGAATATTCCAAGATTATGTTGGTGTACACAAATACAGAAATTCGGAAAAGAAGACCACCTTCCAGAAAAGGGCATGTCTTTATGTTTTTACAGCACATGCCAGTGTGCTCTTTCTTGGAAACAGTCCTTCCAGTCTTTGTAGGTTGACCACTTAAAGGTCAGGAGGAGGGTCCATCTGATTCAGTTCATATTTTGTTTTTTAGTCACATTGCATTGCCTCTAATGCTATTGTCACGTGTCTTGTAGCCAGGAGAGACTCCTATTATCTTTTTCTAATGATGATGTTAAAATGTTTACGTTTTGGGAACAACTGGGATTGTCAGTATTTTGACTGAAACTGTTTTAAAGGTTTTTAAAAGCATTACTAGCTCATATATTCGTATTGAAGATGGTAATGTAATTCTATTTTTGTTAATATTCTGTATCTTCATATTTGCCCAGACGTTTTGTGTCAGAAGTTAGGCTAGAAGAATTCTATGTTTCACCCAGAATTTGATTAATTCTTAAACAGAGGGGAAATGGCTCTGTACCACCATGTAGTACTGTAGTGCTACAACTATACAAGTGTAGTGCAAGCTCTGGGTGAGATCACTTTACATGAACGTTTAAATGAATATGTAGATATATAAAGGAAACTAAAGTTCAGTGCAGATTTTACAAACTGTTCTATCTGTGCTTATGAAGGAAACAATAATAAGGTAGTGAGATCGCCAAACCGGTCTGATATAGTATCGATATAAGTGTCTAATGGAAACAGGTACAAAATCTGTATGCATGGCACTAGCATCACATAGCAAGAAATGAATCTCAGAAGCTTAGTTTGTACTCAAAGATTTAAAGGAAATTATTACAACTTTGGTTTTATTTTTGTAGCTCTGACTATGGGTTCTATTTTTTATCTATTCTATGATAAAATTGTCCACACCAAACTAATTGCTGAGATCTCAGAACGCAGCAACATTGCTAAAATTAGGCCTAACGAGGCACAGTTGAAAACAAATCCCAGGTTAGCCTTATGAAAAAAATGTAAATTACAAGCCAAACTGTCTGTTGTGAACATCCACCAAAGCTCAGAATTCCTGGTTCAACTTTGACCTATCACACTTGTCATAGTTCAATCAGGAGAGACTTTAGTATGAGTGAACAAATATTTATTGACATGTGCATAATAAAGATGAGAAATGTTAAGAGCCTTTACCCCCCAATGGAGTCCAGACACTGGTGGTGGTGGTGGAAGGATGCTGAAGATCTGGATGTGATGAGGAGTGGACTTCTGATGAGCTAATACTGTTAAGAATGCACAAAGCTAAGTTATGGCTCAAACTATATTCAAACACATAACAATTGGCTTCAAGGTATTAGTGCATCTGACACAAACAAGCATATTGCGTCAAATGTCATCTGTCTAGACAGGAACAGAATCACCACAACACCCCAGTGACACCCCAAAACCAGTCAACTGAGAGACACTAATGCCTTAAAGCCACAATGTCTCCTAACAATGAGATTAAAACAGCTTTAATGCCCATGTTCAAAAACAACTCTCAAACCCTTATATCCCTTTCTAAAATCCTCTTCCTCGATTCACCCCCAAAACACTTCCCAAATAATCAGCTTAGCTGGGGCTTTATTAAGTTCAATATTAAAGACTGTAATGATTCATGCTACTTTCAAGAAAATTATACAGTCAGAGTAAGAGTTGGAAATTATATGTAGATGTCACATTTTTAATGTCATCTCCATTGTCTACCATTCAGTCTTTCAGACTGCACTTCCTCTGCGAGAAAGGTTTCATTGCTTTTGCATGAATCAGCCAGAACTTAGTCATACTGACAATACCCTCTACATTTCATTAGTTCAAACACTGGCACTATAATCCATCTGAGCCTATTACCTTTTGTTTGGACTTTGAATAGTATTGCATTAATGCCTCTCACGATCCCAATTGTATCTGTCGTTGGCTCAGATTGGATCAATGGGGTTGATTTAATTCACAGTCAGGACAATCAGTAACTAATGCTTATTTAGATAAATTAGGTAAATAATACCATACAAATGAAACATGCACAGTCAAGGTCATGTCAGGATAAAGGGCTGTTGGTATGGAAGCACGGTAATGGTGGACTAACTGGGTACTGTTGAATAGGGTAGTGTAGGCTCTACCAAACTGTGACCTTGAAAAAATAGATATAAACAGACACAATAATATGCCTTGTATCCTATTCTGCAGCACATGAGGAGTTGAAACAAGACTCATGTTTTTGTTTTGTTTTATTTATTTCTTCCCCCAAAAATCTGGATTTTTTTTGTAGTATTGTTTACCATGTTTACCATCTTACTTGGCTTGTTAGCATGCTAACATTTGCTCATTAGCATCAAACACAAAGTACAGCTGCGAGTGATGGGAGTGTCATTAGTAGTCATAAGTATTGGACAAATGAAAATTTTGACCTGATGATGGTGCTATAGAAGAAAGGTTAAGGGGTCACCAAAGTAATTACAATTCATCCTGAGGGGGGGATTAATGTCTCTACCAAATTTCATAGCAATCCATCCAATAGTATGCTACATACAGTACAGTACGTATTTTAGTCTGGACCAAAGTGGCAGACTGACGGGCAGAGTGCCGTTGCCATCCCTAGAGCCATGCCAGGGCTAACTTTGGAGGTGGCGAATAAAATATTCACTGTGTTCGTCTGTAATTTACAGTCATTGTTCCGGACGGCAGTTTAACCATCACAAAATTACAGGATGTGGTCTGTAATGAACATTCAGCAGGACTAGCCAAAAGAGACAGTTACAACAGCCCATTTGTGGAGCTTTTTAGGGGGCTTTCTATCCTGATTTTTTTATTCGGTCCATATTGGTTCCCAAATAGGCAATTTTCACATTTACACTCAGCTGATAAAAAAAAAAGTAGAATTAGATGGACAGGCAGCTCTTCTGCAGAAAACTCTCAGAGATCCTCTTAATGTAATGTAATTATTACTGGGGTGGGAGGAAAATTCCCATCACTGACTGGCCACTGGCCAATGCAGGTAATGTTAAAATCACCCCACCTCCCCTAGAGAAAAACATACAGTCCCAATGGGGCTTTAGAGGGAATAAGCAGCTGATTTGCTCTTTCTAACCATTTTTCTCTTCACTTTCCATTTTACCAGAAGCATTTTCTAAGCTCAGAATCCCATGCATGTTTTGGGTGCATGGTCCATACTGTCTGGGAGGAAATAAGTGAAACAAATGTCTCACCAAATCCAGGTATTCTTCAGCAAAAGTCAGTAAAATTGGGAATAAAATCAAATCTGTCCTATGCAATAAGAACTGGGTCTCTGTTGTAATTCCTTTTAACACTTAGACATCTCAGAAACGCTGCTCTGGCCACAAAGCACTTTAAATACTAAATGATTCTACTACAACGGCCAGTCACCTTCCACCACACAGTAATTGCCCAGCTGAGGCTCTAGCAGGATAGATGCTGTACTACTGGGACCTCTGTGGTCACTTTAATGGATTAGCTATATTGCATTTGAAATAAAGCTAATTCATTCTGTGTGACAGCAGTCACCGGCTAATTCTGTCTTGAGGTAACTGATTGTGTGTGTGTGTGTGTGTGTGTGTGTGTGTGTGTGTGTTTGTGTGTGCCACCAGCAGTGCAACCCTCTCTGACCTTAAAACACGAGTTTAATCCACAAGGAGAAGTCCCAAGTGTCCAGATACACCCTCCAACACACACACACACACACACATACACACACACACACACACACCACACACACACACACACGCAAACACACAGCTGGCTGGTCATGAGACACACTCCCTACGGCGTGGGAACAAGCCCTCTTGACAGCAGACGGGAAAGTGCAAAGGAGGGATTGTGTGTGTCTAAAAGTGTGCATTTGTGTCCCTTCGTTGCTTGCTCAGTCACCTGCATGTGTTTGATTGCGCATTATTTCTGCTTGTGTGTGTGTGTGTGTGTGTGTGTGTGTGTGTGTGTGTGTGTGTGTGTGTGTGTTTCAAAGGGGAGCTCAGAGGACAACCGTTAACAATGATATCACTTCAGCCTCTGTAAACCTCTTTCTACCTCCCACAGGGCGAGGAGTGGTGGGAGCGAAGAGAAGAAAACAGGAGTGTCAGGAATGAAAGAGAAGCGTGTTTTGCGCCTGGTGGGTGATGAGTGTGTGAGGGAGAGAAAGGGGGGGATGGAGGGAAAAAAAGATGACAAGAAAAAAGCACTGCTGTTGGCATGGTACAAGCATGTAAATCAAGGTTCAAGGACAGAGGAAATACTTTATTAAAGGAGAGAGATCAGAAGGGACTCAGACTCCCTGTGATCTTTCTTTCTTTGTTTCTTTGAGAAAAAAACAGCTGTAATTTTGCTTTTAACTAACAAGGACTTCTAGCAGATGTGTGAATTATGACCATTATCTGTCAGAGCCAAGGTCAAAAAACCCTCCTATGAGTCGTTTTGGAAGGAAGAGAAACAACATATTTTGTTGTGTCGTTTGGGGAACTTTCTTTTATTCTCTTGTAAGATCTCCTTTTTCCTTGAACTGGGCAGCGTTCTTCTTCTGGAAAGGTGAATGAGCAAACAGACAGTGCAGATGTGAGAGTGTCGAGAGAATGTGTGAATATAAAGCCCTTGGTCATCCTGTCCTTTCTTCCCTTTTCCTCTCATCTTTGTCATTAGAAAAACAGCACACGAAGCTCCCCAGGAACTGGAAAAATTTAATTATCTTTGGACAGACCACACTGATCCCCCACTCTCTCATTTCTACATTTTCTTCGTTTGTTCTTCCACTTTCTCTGCTCTCCACCTTTTTTTCTGTCTCCCTTTCTTGCTCTCGGTCTTTCATGTACAGATCAGAGAAGCCTGCCACTTATCACAGGAGTCTAGAGCAGCTTTCCTATAAAATCTGGCGTTACATGCCTGATTTAACAGGGCACACACACAAAGACCCCTCTATCTCTCTGTCTCTCTTACTTTCTGACATTGCGTTCCTGTCTATAGGATATTATATCTATATAATATCTTCCTTTTTCATACACACTTTCTCCATACAGAAATAATGTCACTCCCTCGTGGACTCTTGCACTCTTTTACACACACAGGCACACACTGGCCTGCCTCTGCTCTTGTTCTCTCACAATGGGATTAGTGGTGTGATTCCTCCACTCCTTTTAAGTGGGCACACCACCAATCCACTTACGATAGACTCAGCTGAATACTGAAAAGAGTGATGAGGAGGGCAGGAGACAGGAAGAGATGAGGGAAACCGAGGAGGAAAAAGGAGGGATTTGAGTTCAGGGGAAACAGATCACAGAAAATGAATCTTGTTCGTATGTAAACACTTTTTAGATGACAAAATGTAACTCCATGGGAAAAAGACAGGATGGACAGATGGAGGGAGGACAGCGAAAAAGAGCAAAGAAAGAGAAGAAAGGAGAATTGGCGACAGACTTATAGCAAGGGGTGAGGCAATCACTGCATAACTCTAACAAGCACACACACACACACACACACACACACACACACGAGTGGACCTGTTGCCAGGGTGACAAGAGGCAGCAGAGGCCCCGCCTTCCCCTGCCGTGTTTCACACAGTGATGTCATCGGTTGCCGCTGGCACCGGGCAGGCCCTTGGCCAATAGGACAAAAGCACCGGAGGGCGCAGCCTGTTCTTGTCTGTTTTTCCCCCTTCTTTTTCTTCTGTCTCTCTTTTTCTTTCATCAGGTGCTCTCTAGCCCGCCCTCTCGTTTTCTGCCCCTCTTTCTTTTTGACTTATTCAACTCAGTCAGTGGGCGGCTCCAGAAGTTGAGGCTTTAGGTCTTTCACTGCTGATGAAGAATGAAGCTGATTAGACCGGCTGGGAGAATATTTCACGGCAGGAGAGGCTACAGCCATTGTTCGAATCCGGTAAAGGGAAGGTCATAGATACAAGTTTGTTTGTCTCAGTGGTACGCTTCCCATCAGAGCATTTTTTATTTTTCAAAGCAGGTTTCTATCAAACAAGACTAAGAGTCTTCTGCCACGCTACCAGCTTATCAGAAAAATTTACACTTGAACGTGGCCCATGTCCCATCTGCTAACATGGAGGGGGCGGGGTTTATGACCTATACTGCAGGCAGCCACCATGGGGCGATTGAGATGTTTTGGCTTCACTTTCACTTCACTTCATGTGTATGGTGTGGACCTAAATGGTGAACCAACTGACCGACCAACCGATGTTGCCAACCCTAGCCTGCTAGCATGGCTAAAAAGAGAGGCTGGTAATGTTAACCCATCACTGACTGTGATTGTTTTAAGTCAAGAAAAAGTCTGCCAAGAAACAATGACATACTTCATTTGAAGGACAATGCCAGTGATTTTGAAAGGGGACCAAAAATGTTACAAACATAAACCAGGAGGTAGATCAGGTTGTCCATTTATCCCAGCGTTGGCGGTTCAATCCCCGGCTCATCCTGTCCACATGTTGAGGTGTCCTTGGGCAAGACACTGAATACTAAATTGCTCCCGATGGAGGCCAGCACCTTGCATGGCAGCACTGTCACCAGCGGTGTGTGAATGGGTCTACCAGTTCATGCATCCATTGATTTCTATTCATTTCAGTACGTTATGAAAATCTATTAGCACACTCTTGGAGCTTGGTTGAGTTTTGTAATTCATCACAATCAACATCAAATCTGTAATAATACAAATTAATACTATTTATTGCAGTTTTTTCTCTGCCCTCCTCTGCAGCGATGGATGTCCTTCCCACTACACCCTGGACTCGAGAGTCACTCACTATCTGCTGTCAGAGTCTGAAAACCTCACTTGTCAGGAGACATTTCCAATTTACATGCTGATCTTGCTCAAAGAAAGACAAAAAATACTGGGGTCTTATTTCTGTACCTACTGTACTAAAAGAGGCTATGTGACTTTTATTGTTCATAGCACTTTCATGGCTATCATGCTTTTTTATTTTGAGAGGAAAAGCTGATTAAACTACAAATGAGCATGTATAGACACCTCATTACCTAAAGTGCCTCTTCCATTTTCTGTCATCTTTAGAGGTTTGTTTCAGTGTGTGCATGCTCTGGCTTCTCTATTGTCCTGGTTTATTCTAATATGTGTTTTGTTCTTGGCTTAAGCTTGTTTTATTCTCAGTTTAATGCCTATTTGCCCCCACTTGATACCGCCAGACTTATTATTTCTGTGTGTTCCTGCAACTGTAATCTCATTTTGTTGTGATGAGTCTCTCCTCCATGCCATTATCTTGTGTTTCTGTTGTGCTTTTGTCAGAAGGGAGAACTACATCCAGAGTGTTGTGCTTTATTGTCCCAAAGCTGGAGCCTACAAGGACTCTTCACACCAGAAAAGAACATTCTCCAGACACAATGTTTCTGTGTGTGTGTGCGCGTGTGTGTGTGTGTGTGTGTGTGTGTGTGTGTGTGTGTGTGTGTGTGTGTGTGTGTGTGTGTGTGAGAGAGACACTGTGTGTGTACAGGTACAGGTCAGTGAATGGAGCCACCGGGGCGAGACTGACTGCTAATTATTGCATTGGATGTTGGTGGCATGTGGATAGAGAATGAGATAATAGGAAGAGCAGACAGCAGAGAGGGCTGTCAAAGGCCTGTACCTGACACACACACACACACACACACACACACACACACACACACAGACAGACAGATTAAGAACACGCGTTTTCAAACCAGGACTCTTGTTCAGCTGCATCTTAAAGTGAGATACTGCTCAGTGACAAACAGATGGGATATGACAATAGTTTTTCTTGCAAGTGCTCTGACCTCTAACAAAGTGTCCCAGTATAAAGAGGTTAAGTGTCTTAAATGTGATTGACCTGAATTTGAAAGACAAAGACAGAAACCTGAACTTAATTTTCAACAAAGTAACTCTCTTTTGCAAATGTGCAGTCCAAAGTTGTGTAATAGGACAAACAGTTGGTTGTTGACCCCTTAGACAGCCCCTAGTAACACTTTCCTCGTTGCTAAGCAGAGACAGGAAGCAGGTATGGCCACAAGAGACCCCTACAGGACCTTCTTCCTGTTTGGATGTTAACAAAAGGTGGGGTGAAGTTAATTCTCTTTGCTTGCTTCCTTGACACCAACCCTAGCCATAACAATTAGTGTGGGAAATCTCAAAACTGACAGCAGACCAAGGTCAACCTGAAAGTTCATCCTGTCAGGAAGTAAAGGTACTGTTATCAAAGGCATTTTGGCTAGCTGGTATTGTTTTTAGCCTTAAAGTGCAACTGAAAAGGTAAAAAGGACTTGATTATGTGGCTTATCAGCGCAAAGTGTCATTTCACATAAGCTGCCATGTAGTATAGTAAATAAGTCAGGATGTTAAATTTGACTGGCAAGCAGGTGTGAAAGATACAAGAAGCTAGAAGCACACGAAAGCTAGTCCAATCTAAATCAGAAATTTATAGGCTGAAGAAACAACAAGGACTGCAGTGGAAACAAGTTTAGGTCTTGTGTTTCCAATTTTGGCCCATGTAGTAAAGTCGACATGGTCTGCCTTTGAATTCATATTCGACTCAACTTATGTACACTCAACCACGTGGAATACAACTGGGATGTAAACCATGTGGACAACGTCCTGTCCACAGTATAGTGCAACAACATACTACTACTACTACTACACATGCACACATTACAGATGTTTGTGATCAAGGACATAGCCCTTGAATGGAAGCACACACTGCCTCTCTTTACAGTACTGGAGGTTACTGTAGGTCACAGAGCAAACAAGGAAGACAATATGTCAGACTTCAGAGTCTAAAAGACAAAGTTCTAAAGTAGCATGATGGTGATTATTGAAAAATTACATGATTGCGCACCCACCCACACACACACACACACACACACACTCAAATACACACTGATTTCCGTGTTCTTGTAATTAAGACAAAGTGCCCCATTAGTTTTTCATTAATGACTGGAACAACTACATGTCCAATCAAGTGATTTGATCCACTATTCATTTTTGGTTTCTATGGCAACAGACCTATTGAACCTCTCAATGCTTGATTAACAGTGAAGAGTGAGCACCATCATGTACTCCATTATGACGTACTCAGTTAATCAGAGCAGAATGAACACGCTAACATATTAATAAACACAAAGACACATGGAATGTATTCAATCCTCTGCATATTTTTCTCTGTCTCTGTTTAATTCCAATCAGTTCAGTTTTATTCCGTTTGTGTTATTCAATTCAATTCAATTCAGTTTTATTTATATAGCGCCATATCATAACAGCATTATCGCAGGGCACTTTGTCATAAAGAGCAGGTCTAGACCGACTCCTTATGTGTACAGAGACCCAACAATTCCCACCAAGAGCAAGCACAAGCGACAGCGGCAAGGAAAAACTCCCTTTTAACAGGCAGAAACCTCGAGCAGAACCAGGCTCTGGGTGGGCGGTCATCTGCCTCGACCGGTTGGGTTGAGAGAGAGTGTTATTGGCATGATTCAATACGGTTACAGTACAGTATCCCAGTTGTGATAAGGCTTTTGAAGTAGCCTGTTTTACACACTTATTCTAGCTGTTTTTAGAAATCACAATGTGCTAGCTGGGATGTTGTGAAAGAAACCAGGTTACTCTAAGCACCATGTGCAGGTGTCTGATCTGCTGAGTGTCTCAAGTAACAAGAAAGCTAGTGAGAAAAACTAGCAACATGACCATAAACAGTTTAATGGTTAGAGTGAAAGCCTGACACCACTCAAACTGAAGGATACGTGGATTATCGCTCGTTGCTCTCTTCTCCCTCTAGTGGCAATAAGTTGGAGAAGTTAAATTCAATGTTCAGTGGCAATGTTTTTCTAGTGTGGGAAGTGTTACTTTCTGTACCATGCACAGGTCCTGAGGAGGTGATTGGTTAGCATATGGGCGCAGGACATAGACATGGGAGACTAGGGTTTGCATCCCGAAGACGTGATTCGTGACAAGGTTGCTATACACCAAAGTGAGCCCACCATACATAGAAAAAACAGAAACTCACTTGGATATTGCTCAGACAACAGAGAGTGATCAGAAATATGATAACCATGTAAATGTTGCCAAGCAGAAAAATCATAACAAAATAAATCAAATAACCTACAAAATAAATAAATAGAATATATTAGTATACTACTTCTATGTCTAGAAGTGGGGGAGAATACTACTGAAATACAAAAATGGTCCTACTACACAAACTAAGTGATGAGTGCAGTCTGGAGAATTTAGAAAGACTAAATCAGTAGAATAAATCCTTATCTTTCCACACTCTCTCTCCGTATTTCAGTCGTAGCAGGGTTATTAAAACTGGCCAATCACATCAGTACCAAAGAGACTAAGGCATTCAGCTCTATCTATTTTGCGATGGCTAAGCGCCTAGCCTAGTTTTTCTTTGGATTGAGTGGTTTTTAGCCCAAAGCAATTAGGCAAACTCACTAGCCCTGTCAGCGAATGCATTGAATGCAATCCTGCATTGAGAAATTAACCACTGGGCAGATTTTCTACCTTCCTGTCTCCATTCAACACATCTTTTCTCTATTTCCTTTTTCCTCTTTTGACAGAAAGAGTGATTAACTGCTGAAATCCAGGCCCCCTCACACACACACACACACACACACACATATACAGTGTCACACACAAAAACTCAAATTCATCATTCATGTTTCATGTGAGGGGCGCTGAATGGTGCTGTTTGGAGAGCCCAATTTCCATGACAACTGGTCTGAGGATTAGGGTGAAAAACCCAGAGCAATTGTTAGAGCACCTTGATTCAGAAGAGCGCTTAAGAGTGAAGGGAAGGAGCAAAGGATGGGGGTGGAAATGGAGGAATTTGGGTCGGTTGGAAGGATCAAGGGAGAAACGGGGGAATGGGTAAAGATCCTGCTGAAGATCACTTTATCTCCACATCCTTACTCTTTGTAAGTCACTATGGATAATAGGTTAACACCGAAAATGTAAATGTATAGCAGTAAGATATGAAAAGATGAGAAGGAAAGATGAAAAGAATCAGGGAGGAGAAGAGGTGGTGGTGTGGAGGAAGAAAAATCGTCCAACAGTCCCTCCAACAGCTGCAGCTTTCACTCTTTGTGGCTAAATGCGGCGAAAAAACTTGCACCATTGATTTCCACTAGTCTCCTGCCTTTGTTTCTTTGGTGGTTTGTGCTTTGATGTTTATGGTTGCTGGCTCTTCAGTTTTTATATGCATTCAAAATATTCACATATTTATCATGTTCCACTTGTCTTGTGTTGTATGTAACAAAAATTAGTTTTCATTGTGGTGACAATTAGGTAATTATTAAGGGGCAATGTGAAGCAAATGTGAAGTGAAGTGAGGCATGTCCCTTTTTTCCTAGATTGAGAAAAAACATAAAGGAGTCCTAGAATCATGAAATACATGTCAAAAATAATTTTAATTGACTTATTCCTGTGTATTAACGTGTATTGATTTATGATGAAAGTAATGGAAGTGTATGGGTATACACGCAACCCATAAATTAGAGTTCATGATGTCTTCTTTTTTATTTAAATTTTTGTCAATTTTGTGTCTTAAAGCCCATTGTGATACACCTTCAGTTACAGTAAATGACTTTAAAGATCCCCTCCAAAAATATTATAAGATATCAAAAAACACTATAAAAATAATAATTTTTGTCTGATATTTTCCACAAATTTCCACAATTACATCATTAAAAGCATTAAAATAAATATACTACTGGACACAGGATGTTTCCTACTTCACTGAAAAGTCCATTCTCAGTGTAGGTGCGTCCACCTTGCAAGTTATATATTGGACCATGACTGGCTTCCCAACTAGCTGTATTGTCACAAAATCACTCAGCAGATGAATGTGAAATAGACTTCTAATATCAAACTCACATACATCACGCACAGTGAAGTAACAACAAGCAAAACACATTTTTGAGTGGAGGGGGACATTGAAGGTTAATTTGATAAGATCATCAGTACATAATTTAATAGTGAAGCATTTTTTTTTTACTTTGATCATTGGTTTAACTTTGAGCGTGTATCTGACTTAAACATGTGGCAGTAATACCACTTATAGTTGTGTCCTAAAAGGGACTGACGCAGGTAGGTGGAAGACGGAAGGAAAACATGGCACTTATGCCTCACAACATAACATGAGGCAGGTTAAAGGAACACCTTGACATTTTAAACCCTAGTTTCTTTTGCGTCACCTAATCTTCCTATGACAGAAGGATCGCCTCCCACAAATTTCATATTCACTTTTCAAATTGCTAGCCAGAAAGCAAAATCATCTTGTGTGAACATGTTGCTATGCAGCTTGTCAGTCTCTTTTCTAAAGTAGTGTATAACTAGCTTTATATATTTTGAAACCTCAACCTTACGTATTAATTTTATTTTTTCAAATTCATGAGAATCTGACAGCTTCTCTTACCCTGATCCATATGCTTTACTGCTGCTTAGAAGTGATTTCTTTCGTTATGCACAAATCCTCAATCTGCCTGCAAATGTAGTAGACAAGGCGCTTGTCATTCAGCGCAATCTCTTCTATGATGATTGGCTTGGAACAATGTTTGCACGGATGGATGCAGCCTCCCTCCAATTAGCTGTTCCTGAGCTCCTTCTGAAGTTAGCAGTCGTTCATGTTCAGCTCAAAAATTCAGCTGTTTTTAAATGGATCTAATGAATGCACTATTTTTATTCTGCTGCAAAGCTGTGCTAACTATCACCAGGTTAAAATATTATGAACTGAATGCATTTGCTCCACATCTACAGGGACGAAAGAAAACATTTTGCTCCCATGAGTAGTGCGTTGACATTTCACAATACACGTACAATACAATATATCAATTTATTGCCCTGGTTATTATTCATTAGCATAAAATAGCAGAATTTAAGATGCAGAGTTTATAAACTGATCAGGTGCCTTGGCGGTGTTACACATTATGCAAAAACATACATGCACACGACATGAATCTTTAAATTATAATCAGCAGGAGAACCAAGATTCATGAATATGTTAACACGGACCCCCCCGCAGGACACTATGGTCAGGACACATGACAGTGATCTGGTCATTATACAGCCCTGAGGAAGACAGTGAGCTGATGGAAACACAGGGAGAGAACGACGACATCGTTTCCATGATGTACTCAATGGCATAGTCACAGGCACATGCAATGTACCACCTGAAAACTGCCCATGGATACAAAATATAATAACATCAGGGAGATCTAGTCACTGGTATGGAACTCCTCATTAATAATTGGTGGTGATTTTCTTTAGGTTTTGCGCCTTTAAAAGGAAACAAAGAAAACAAATACACAGGCTTAAAGTCATTAACATGTCAGGCCACCGCAGCTGACACAATCTACACAGTAGTCTATGCCGCTGCTTGTTCCGTTTCAGAATGTGGGATAGAGAGTCATGGGAACAAAGAACAACAACAGAGTGGATTGTTGGAGAGTCACATGACACATCGGAAGATCCCATGAGACCATGTAGTGCTATAACAGTTACTGTACAGAGCTATACTCTCCATACTGTTCCGCAGCAGAGATAAGCAGGAAGCGCTTCCTGACATCTCCACATCACACATATGGCAAGAGGACACAAAGGAGACCAGTGTCCACTTTTGTCTGCATCAACAACGTTAAGAGTCTGCCATGCACAGATGCCTTGGTCTCACATTTAAGTAATGGGGAACATTACTATTAAATTACCTTTCTAGCTGGTTGTTTGCCTCCAGTTCAATAGCATTGTCAATACTGATGCAATCTTACTGTATGTTCATTTCATGTAGATGTGCTATTGGGCTGAATGAGTGGGACAGACTGATAGCAACATTTGCATGGGATCTTCAAATTGTACCAGTTGTTTGTTATTCAAGATACAGTAAGCTTAAAAGGCACCACATGTCCTACTAGTTGTATAATGGTGACAACCACAAGTCATGAGGATATAATAAAATAATTAATGAGGTCATGAGACATACAGGGCCTGACCTGATCAGAATAACACCATCTAACTCATAGCATTAGCCCTAGAGATGTAGATGTTCAGTCCGAGATGGGTTTTTTTCTCCAGAGATCACTCCTGTTCATGTGATACATTAGGAACACTGACTTATTGATGAGGCTGCAGTCACAAGATCATCAGGAGCTTCTGTTGTTTGGTAGACAATCTGTTTCCTCTGCTATCTTCTCACGCAGCTGAGAAGCCCCTTGGAGTGATCTCACAGCTAAGATGAAACACCAGCTAAGCTAAGATGACACTGGAAACAGACCTTTTGAGGGTGTTGTGGTGAAGACTGGCAGAGAATCTGCCTGTTGCCAAAGTATCAGTTACATGTGCATTTCAAATGTTGACCAAATATAAGGGAGTGGCATCAACCTTTACATCCCCCTCCTTCACTAAAAAAAGCTTTTCCTGGCAGCAGACCAGCTAAAACTCTCCATCCATCATCTCATTAAAGAGTCCCCAGGCTTTCAATAACAAATTAGATTGCCAATTGATATATAATGGATAATTACATTTAGTAGTACTTAATACAGGCAGAGAGCTGCAGAATTAATTGCTCTATCAAGAAAGAAAGAAAGAAAGAATATTCAATTGAGAAACAGGCTAAATTATCCACCATAAAACTAGCAGTAACAGATTTTTTTGGCCAGTAACGTTGATATGGCAAACTTGAATGTTAAGTCCAATATTCACTCTCCTTTTAGCTCTGTTTTTGGTCTCCAATTCTTTAGGGAAATATCTGACTCTTTAGCTGCTATATGCTGCATGTCATTCACCAGTTAGTTGCTAAATTTGTCTGTGTCATTTAAAGTTGCGGGCTAAAAAGAAGCCCTCAATTAGCTGATAGACACTATGAAGCTCTGTAGCACTAAAGGGAACTGCAGAGTTGGGTGATAATTCTTCTATACACTATAAGTGACCCCTTTCACATTACACATAGTCATTCGATTCATTGCCAATATAAAAATATTAATTATAGCAAATGTAAGAAATCCTGGTGGGACTTACAAAGTCAGGGCTCTGTGCTCTCTGACTTCACTACAGCGGTCATGCTATCATTACTCTTAAAAGCATTCAGTTACGTAAATCTCTAGGAAATGTGCTCTTGTATGGACATGGGAGCAGCACTTAGTAGGACTCAGAAAGACATTAATGGTCTCTGGTAACATGAACTCTGGATCAGTAAAGAAATGGATTCTTTCTGTTGTCTGGGAATCATCCGAGCTGATCTGTATCAATTCGGACCAGAACATCACCTCCTGTCACGTACTGATAGCAGGAAGAGGACCCAAATGCAGATATGAAGGGTAAGAAAAGATGAGGGTTTTAATGGCATCTTACTTGTGATACAGAATGGCAGGCAGGCAAGTAAGCAACTGGTAAGTCCAGATACATGAAACATGAAAATCAAACCGTGGAACAGCTGACAAAAACACTAGGACTAGGACTCGACTCATAAAACACTAGGGGCGCAGGAAACCTGGCAAACAACAATGAACCCACAGAGAACAAAGGGAAAACACAGGCATATAAAGGGGCAGAACTAACGAGGGATTAGACACAGGTGAACACTGGGGAACAGGTGAACACTATAAAGGATAACGATACTCAAGACAGAGACACGAGGGAGGAGCACAGAGGCAACCGGAAACATGAAAACATAGAAACAAGAACTAAACACCAAACACCAACATGACTAAGACAACAACCAAGTCCATGACACCTCCCTCCTACTTCTAATTCTATGAAACTAAGCAAAGCAACAGGTCACACTTTTGGCTATAAAGACTGTGTTATCTGATATTGATGCTCTCTTGTTAAGGAAGACATACTCCACGTCACAGGAAGCATAACTCCCATAAGACCATTAAGTCATAAAGGGTCTGCGCCCATCCTTTTTCTGTAAAGCACTCCCATCAAGGTAACTGACCTTTATATTTATCCACCCTTTTAGCTACTTCTGCCCTGTTCTGTTCTATTACAGTAGCAGTAAACACAAAAACCACAGCAAACAGGTTTGGCTTTGTGCTCTGACGTACACGTGTGCATGAACATGCACAGTCATACACACACTTAAAAAAGCATTCCAATGAAGTCGTTTTCCCACCCAGATTAGTACAAAGACGCAAAGTATTAATGCTTACCATCTCTAAGCCCAAAACACACACACACAGACTTCCGAAAGCAACAATTCCCATAATACTCGCCATTACACTATGACCCAAAGAGATCCTCTGTAACAATAGGAAAGGATTGGCTCTGAAATGGGTCTCATGTGGATAAAAGAACAGTGTGGTTTGTCCCTATTTGTACTTCTCAGCCCCAGCAGATTTAACATGGTGTCTACTTTGATTGAACATTTTCATTTTTCAGTTCATAGAGGTTCAAACTGAACCTTCAGCTGCCCTGAGGGTTCGCAGTTGGACTATAAGAGAGGAAAATATAATTTCATGAAAATAATTTTGCTATGGAGACAACAATGACGGTCTCTGATTAAACTGTTCGTAAACAGACGCTCCTCAGAGCTGCCAGTAGCGATAATATATAATTAATGAACTCTGAATAGTTGCACTTAAATGTGAGAATTTCAAACAAGGCATTCCAGTGTATGTAGAAGAGAGAGTTAGACACAGCATCAAGTCAGTCGCATTTTCTCCTGAGGGTAAGTGTCTTCAGGTGCTTTAGATAAATCCTTCTCCACACTATTTTTGGCATGTTTACACGTGTGTTTTACGTGTCAGATAGAATTTAACTACTCTTAAGTGGCAATATATAGCACCCTGCTGTGCATTTCTGGCAGATGTCTTCATATTCTCAGTTATCAGAGCTGCTGTAGCTGCTCTGTGACATGATTCAGAATTGTGAACACTTTCCTCTGCTGTCTTTCTTGCCCTCAAAGAGTACAATCTAGTTTCAACATAAAAATAAATCTCTGAACCTGCATCGTGAGATATTATTGCCCCTGTCTACAGAACCTAGCAAGTAAATACCTGCAGTAGTTCAGTGGAAGTCAGGCTCGTTGTGTAAAGATGGATGCGTGAGAGGTGTACTTTGCTAATACTGAAAACAAGCAATTTTCACAATCCGTGTTTACTTCTAAAGCAGCTTGTTACATAAAGTACAGCATTGCAAAGTCTAGCTAACATGCTCAAACAAGCTTTTTGGTTTTACACTGAAATCCCACACAAAGATAATGGTCATAGTGGATGTGAGTATTCTTTTTCTCTAAACATATGCAACTCTGAACACATTATTCTTGTTAAACGAATAGATTGACATTTTGGGAAATACTCTTATGTGCTTTCTTACCAAGAGTTAGATAAGAGGATTGCTACCATTCTCATGTCTGTACGGTTAATATGAAGCTAATGCCAGCAGTCGGTTAGCTTAGCTTAGCAAAAAGACCGGAAACAGGGGGAAACAGCTAGCCTGGCTCTGTCCGAAAGCAACCCAATCCAGCTATCACCATCTCTAAAGCTAACTAATTAGCATTTTTTTTACACATTAAACACAAAATGAACTATTCCTTTAAGATATATTGTTTGCAAGATATATATAAATACAGGCATGTAATAGGGATGGAGAGTTATAAGCAAATGACCTAAATAATGATGTGAGTTTGAAACCAAAACAGGTGAAGTATAAGTGAGTAGCACAAAAATAATCAGATTGGACGGAGCCCCATTGTCAGCTCATTAAAAATTCATGTTTGCCTGCTATCTGCTTCCATCTGACCTTCTTCAACTAAAACTGCTAGGATGTACTCAGGGGATTTTCTAATTTCATGCTCCTGTTCCCATTTTCGGGAATTAAACCAAACTTTCTCAAGGCAGCAAACAACTTAACACAACCGACTTAACACTGATTTAACCTCAATCACACAGTGAATAAAACTGAACCTGAAACTGAAGTCAAAACAGGGCAAGGACCAAACTGGCCTGGAAAAAAAGCAACTAGTGTGCAAAATAAGTACTAAAACTACTGGGCAAACTTTCCCCCAATCCCCCTGAGTAAATCAAAAAGGCATAGCGGATTAGTACACTGTCGCAAAGCTCCTATTGACCTAGAAGTATGTGTGTTCATCACAACTAAATTAGGAAGCATGTGTGTGTGTGTGTGTGTGTGTGTGTGTGCATTTGTAAGTGTGTGAGCGATTAAGCTCCAATCATATCGGTGCACCTAATCCCTTTACATGGGCCTTCATGTTTGAGAATGAAAGCTCAACATCCTTCTCAGTTGAAGATCGTCATAGTGAAATCTATGCATTCCAGTGGTAATCTTATGCACAGCATATACATTAGAGATAAAATTAGAGCTTCAAGGACTGACAGGCAGGTGGGATGTGGCGGAGGAGTAAGAAGAGAATGAATAAAAGAAAGAAAGAGAAAAACTGTGAGATGGAGAAGGTGTGTGTGGACATGATGAACAGTTTAACCAGGATGAAAGTAAGGAAAGAAGGAAGGCGAGATGGAGAACTGCCAGTGCCTTCAAGAATCAGATTTGGGGAAGAAAACTTGCTGAAAATCCTCAGCCACCGCGCAACCGGCAACATTAAGCCCTGATCATCTGGTGACACACACACACACACACACACACACACACACACACAGGTTGTGCTTTCAAATCAGGACTTCCACTGGGCACAGATTCATCTGGAAATGATTTTGCCAGGTACAGAGAGTTGGCAGAAGTTAGATTATCTCTCTCACATTTACACACACACACACACACACACACACACACACACACACCTACCTCATCTTATCTCCCATAAGCAGATGTGCATGTTCCACATTTCTTCATGTCTCATACATACTCATATATTGTATTTTCCCCATTGCCAATTCCTTTCACCTCTTGATTGTACCTTTACGGCTTGGAAGGTCTCACACAGCAGTACACCAACACACCTGCGCCGACTACTAGAAAGCACTTGAATCGAGCAGACCAACCATCAGGGACAAATTTCCATAACACTCTTTTTCATTCTGTCCCTGGGTTCCTGCCCTTGGCCTCTCATTTATCTTTTTTTCTATTCATCGAAATGATGAATGGAAGTAAACACATGGAAGGAGGACAGGACAGAAGATGCATAAGTTTTGAATAAACTTCAGACTTCTAAAAACTTATGTGGATTCTTTTCTTTCTAACATCAAGAGAGAAGCAGTAGCTTACTTTGTGTTGTGGTATTTGTTTTTCTGTGCTAGTTTGTCTCTTTTGCAGATATAGCTGATGCTCAACCTCGTGGTAATCTGGGTGAGTGACTTTCAAATGCAGTCCAAATTGTTTCAAGAAGCCATGGTTTGCCTTTTTCTGCCAGGTTTCAAAGAAATTCAATAAATGAAACATTGAAATAGGGCTGCAACTAATGTTTATTTAATTTATTATTCAGCCAATTATTTTCTCAACTAATTGATGGCTCTTTTGGTATATCAGTGTCATAAAATAGTGAAAAACCTCCATTACAAGTTTTAGAGTCCAAGGTGATGTCTGCAAATTGCTTACCAACAGTCAAAAACCCAACAATACTCAGTTTACTGTAATGTAAGACAAGGACATGCAGCAGAATCTCACATGTGAGAAGCTGGAACAGGAGAATGATTTGGCTTCTTGAAAGATGACAGTTAATAAATCATCAAATAGTTGCAGATTCATTTTCTGTCAATCAACTAAATGATTAATTGGTTCGGGTATACAAAGAACATTTTAAATGTATGTAACATAGGCCTGTATAAAATAACAAATTACTTCACCTTGGAGTCAGCCTGATGCATTAATAGCGCAGCCCTCTGGACACACCCTGCGAAATGCACCACACAACTCTGTGTTTTTATTCAGCAATAATTAGTCAAAGGAAGATGGAAATTGTTTCATGGTGTGTTCAGCAGCTAATTTGAGTGTTTACAGCGTGTTTTAAGGTGTTGAGTGATTCATCATACCAATAGACAATCTTTGGCGAGAGCGGAGACCGAAGCCGCTCGTGCCTTTAGTTAGCCCACTGTCAGCGCTAGCTACTTGCTAGCTACGAAACTGTGAAGTTGGCTATTTATTTACTTAGCAGTCAGCGTTTGTTGTTTTACTTGTCAACTCTTTCTGTTGAAACTTTCAAGAATTTTCAATATTTACTTTTATATAACTATTCCAGCAGAAGCCAACCGAGGAAGAGGGACTTAACCTAGCTAAGGTAACACTTAGCTAAAGTTGGCTATAGTGGAACTAAAGTTAGCTAAACTCAGCTAAAACGGTGAAATAACAGCGCTAACATCTGATGAGGTTGATCTAATCTAATCTGACTGTATGTATGTAATGTTTAGCTTTTTACACCATAGAGTTGGTAATATTTCTTGTTTTTGTTTTTTTCAGCTCTGACAGCCCCTCATCCACTTTGTGTACCTCTTTCATTTTTTGCTGCTCTGCTTGTTTTCATTCATTTTAGACAGGTATTAATTTTGATGCTTAGAGATATGGTCAGAATGACTGACCACACATACACACACACACACACACACACACACACGTGCTTTATAGTAGTGTGTGTAGTGCAGGAAAATGTCACAAAAAATCACAGTTTGGGTGATATTATATATGTGATGCATTTATGCCAGTGATAAAATTCAGCTGAACAGACAACAACCCAATATAGGTGTGGCAAACAGAACCTGTATTATTTAGGTATTGGACTGAAACTCATTGCATTTATTTATGTTTACACAGAGTGGTCTAAGATGATGCAAGATCTAAGGTGTGAGGGCGAAAGATGTGTGATCTGGGTGGTGAGAGGGACAGAATTTGAATTAGAAGTGGAGAACTGAGTCAGAGACCGATGAGAAGGGCAGAAGATCAAACGGCACACACACTTTCACACAATGTGCCCTTTATTACCGGTAAAATAGCCCTTCTCTGTGAAGATCAGAACAGAGCAGGATTTCAGGACAGTGGATTTAAGAGCTCGGATGATAAAGAGTGCTCAGAGCTCAGCTTTTGATCGGAAGGGATTAGTTCTGTCAATGGCTTTTGCTCTGATAAGAACAGTCCAAGTGTTTGGGTGTTTTCCATAGGACGTGTTGTTATTTCTGCCTCTATTTTGACTTTAACTCTGGTATGGTGCCGTTGGTGCCTCAGTCTTTTGTTTGATTGTGGGCATCAGCAGGCCAATATAACTGTTCGTGTGTGTGTGTGTGTGTGTGTGTGTGTGTAAACCCTGTGACAGACAAATGATGTAAGGCAGGCGCAGTGGCAGATTTATGGCAACATGATGACATGACAGGAAGTTGAAATATTCCATCCTTTAAATGAATTCATCACTCAAATACGAAAGGGACTTTTTTAAACAATCCTCTGTAAGTCCTTAGAAATGCTGTACCCAAACCTTGGACACAGGCGTATTAAAGCTTTCCAGCCTAGTTCCAGTGTGACCAGTGTAGGAGCTTCCCTGTTGTAAAGTATAGTTGAACTAGGAATAACGGTATTAGGTATTGGATTAGAAATCTAAGGGATTATGCTTCAAGATGGTTAAATTTAGGGCTGCAAGTAATGATTCGTTTACATTATTGTTGATTCTGTTTTTCTTTTAATGTTTCTATCATTTATTCTATAAAAGTTCAAAAAGTCCATTTCTAGAAGTAGTGTGTTTAAGTATCACTTCAACGGTGGTCATAAGAAATGGAGATGCTGGGGATTGAACCCAGGACCTCATACATGCAAAGCAAGTGCTCTACCACTGAGCTACATCCCCCTGTTTCTGACAAAAAAAGTTGGCTGGTTTTCAGGACGACATGTCTGCGCTGGTGTTTTCAGGTTGTTTTTGTAAAGAATTCTATTCATATGAAAACAATAAGAAAATGGCTGAATCTCTTCTATGTCATTTAATAAAGGTATGACTGTTTGTGTGTGTGTAAACCCTGTGGCAAACAAATGATCTAAGGCAGGCCCAGTGGCAGATTTATGGCAACATGATGGCATGACAGGGAGTTCAGATATTCCATCCTTTAAATGAATTCATCACTCAAATACGAAAGGGAATTTTTTAAACAATATCATCCTCTGTAAGTCCTTAGAAATGCTGTACCCAAACCTTGGACACAGGCTGATTAAAGCATTTTGTTTGTGTTTATGCTTTCCAGCCCAGTTCCAGCCAACCAGTGTGAAGGAGCTTCCCTGTTGTAAAGTAGCTGAACTAGGAATAAAGGTATTGGGTACTGGATTAGAGATCTAAGGGATTATGCTTCAAGATGGTTAAATTTAGGGCTGCAAGTAATGATTCATTTTCATTATTGATGATTCTGTTTTTCTTTTAATGTTTCTATCATTTATTCTATAAAAGGTCAAAAAATAGCAAAAGATGCTGATTATTATCCCAGAGCCCAATGCCACAGCTTCAAATTGCATATTTTGTCTCACCAACAGTCCAACACCCAAAGATATTCAATTTACAGTGATGTAAAAAAAAAAAAAAAAAAAAAGATAATAAAATCAGCAAATCCTCATTTCTGAGAACCATTGATCAGTGAATGTTTGGCATTTTTGGTTGAAAAATGCCTCAAATTAATGTATCACCAAAATTAAATGTTTCAAAATCAGCTCAGCATGTCAGTCTGTTATTTGTATATTAGTGTACTGGTCTTCTGCTATGACTTGGTCCTCAAGCAACTTCAGTGAAACCTTACTAGCGATGACATGTATAGCCGCATGTCATCATTCAACCGCTGGTTGTCGAGGTGGTGTCCAGGTAATAATGTGGGCTTTGTAGATAAATGGCAGACTTTCTGGAGAAGACCTGGTCTGATTAGGAGAGATGGCATTCATCTAACTATGGATGGGACCGCTCTCATATCTAGAAATCTGGTCGACCTTATTAGTGGCCCAAAGCCGTGACAACTCAGAGTTGAGACCAGGAGGCAGAGTCGCAGTCCTACACGCTTCTCTGCGCTTCCACAGTTACCCAGCCTAAACTCCATAGAGAGGGTGTCTGCCCCCCGACCACTTAAATTCTTTAAATCAAAAGTAAACAGAGGAGGAGTTATACATAAAAAACCCCAAAAACCCAAAAAAACTTAAAACCACCACTGCAACAGTACAACAAAATAAGAGAATTAAATGTAGACTCTGTCATCTAAAGCTGTACTAGTAAACGATCTAATATCAGATTATCATATTGATTTATTCTGTCTTACTGAGACCTGGCTGCGTCATGATGAATATGTTAGTTTAAATGAATCCACCCCCCCCAGTCACATTAATACTCACATTCCTCGAGGCACAGGCCGAGGAGGTGGAGTTGCAGCCATCTTCGACTCAAGCCTATTAATCAACCCTAAACCTAAACTAAATTATAACTCGTTCGAAAGCCTTGTTCTTAGTCTTTCACACCCAACCTGGAAAACACTACAGCCACTTCTATTTGTTATAGTGTACCGCGCTCCTGGACCGTATTCTGAATTTTTATCTGAATTCTCAGAGTTTTTATCAGGTTTAGTCATTAAAACAGATAAAGTAATTATTGTAGGCGATTTTAATATTCATGTGGATGTAGAAAATAATAGCTGTGTGTGTGTGCTGCGTTTATCTCATTATCAGATTCGACCTGCTTCTGTCAGAGTGTACATAAATCCACTCACTGTTTTAACCACACCCTCGATCTTGTTCTTGCCTATGGCATAGAAATTGAACATCTAATAGTCTTTCCACAGAATCCTTTTTTGTCCGACCATTATTTAATAACTTTTGAATTCCTACTGGACTACACGCCATTAGGCAAACATTCCTACACTAGATGTCTATCTGATAGTGCTATAGCTAAATTCAAGGAAGTGATTCCAGCGGCATTTAATTCAATATCATATCTCAATATAACTGAGGACTCCTAGGCTAACTTCAGTCCCTCCCAAAATGATCATCTTGTTGATAGTGCTGCAGGCTCACTGCGAATGACACTCGACTCTATTGCCCTTCTAAAGAAGAAGATAAAAAAACAAAGGAGGTTAGCGCCATGGTATAACCCCCAAACCGCATATTAAAGCAAACATCGCGAAAACTTGAAAGGAAATGGCGTTCCACCAATCTGGAAGAATCGCGTTTAGTCTGGTAAGATAGTCTCAAGACATATAGGAAGGCCCTCCGTAATGCCAGAGCAGCCTATTACTCATCATTAATACCTACGTAACATTGCAAAAATCAGGCACATCCTGTCTCAAAAAGATGCAGAAAAACGAGTCCATGCATTTGTTACGTCTAGACTGGATTATTGCAACTCCCTATTATCAGGCTGCCCCAATAAGTCCCTTAAGACGCTCCAGTTGATCCATTAATGCTTGTTACTAACTCAGCTGCTTCCCTTTCTCTCCTCTTTCTCTCCTTCTGTTGCTTTNGCATTTAATTCAATGCCATATCTCAATATAACTGAGGACTCCTATGCTAACTTCAGTCCCTCCCAAATTGATCATCTTGTTGATAGTGCTGCAGGCTCACTGCGAATGACACTCGACTCTATTGCCCCTCTAAAAAAGAAGATAATAAAACAAAGGAGGTTAGCTCCATGGTATAACCCCCAAACTTGCAAATTAAAGCAAACATCGTGAAAACTTGAAAGGAAATGGCGTTCTACCAATCTGGAAGAATCACGCTTAGTCTGGCAAGATAGTCTTAAAGTATATAGGAAGGCCCTCCGTAATGCCAGAGCATCCTATTACTCATCAATAGAGGAAAATAATCTGTTAGCAAAAATCTGTTTAGCACTGTAGCTAGGCTGACAGAGAGTCACAGCTCTATTGAGCCACGTATTCCTATAGATCTTAGTAGTAATGACTTCATGAACTTCTTTAATGATAAAATTCTAACTATTAGAGACAAAATACAGCACCTCCTGCCCTCAGCCGGTACTGACTTATCTTCAAACACAGGTATCTTAGTAACAACTGTAAAACCTGATATACATTTAGGCTGCTTTTCTCTCATCAACCTTCATCAACTAACTTCAATGATTTCTTCGTCTAAGCCATCAACATGTCTCTTAGACCCTGTCCCAACTAGGCTGCTTAAAGAAGTTTTACCCTTAGCACTTCTTTACTAGATATGATTAATCTGTCCTTGTTAAAAGGTTATGTGCCACAGTCCTTTAAAGTAGCTGTAATTAAACCTCTTCTTAAAAAGCCCACTCTTGATCCAGGGGTTTTATCAAACTATAGACCTATATCTAACCCTCCCTTTCTCTCCAAGATCCTTGAGAAAACAGTCGTCAATCAGTTGTGTGACTTTCTACACAACAATAAGTTATTTGAGGATTTTCAGTCAGGATTTAGAGAGCATCATGGCACAGAGACAGCTCTGGTGAAACGACCTTCTAATTGCATCAGACAAAGGACTTGTTTCTGTACTCGTCCTGTTAGATCTTAGTTCTGCATTCGATACCATTGACCATCACATTCTATTACAGAGACTAGAACATTTAATTGG
>LKNJ01001641.1:144905-191198 GCA_002120245.1 Maccullochella peelii
CGGAGCTGCGGAGTCGTGATCTGTGGTTCCGGAGCTGCGGAGTCGTGATCTGTGGTTCCGGAGCTGCGGAGTCGTGATCTGTGGTTGCGGAGCTGCGGAGCCTCGACCTGTGGTGCGGGCCACCTGCTGCCCACTGCTGCTACTGTTGCTTTTGGACTTATCATTAGTATTATTACTACCATATTGCTATTAGTATTACTTGTATTAACATTAATACTATTTCCACTACTGTTGCTTTACATCTGTATGTAGAACTGAACTGTGCTGTGCTACTGCATGTTCGCTTTCCTCATGCTCTCTCTCTATCTCTCCCTCGCTCACTCCCTCCCCTCTCACTCAACCCAACCGGTCGAGGCAGATGACCGCCCACCCAAAGCCTGGTTCTGCTTGAGGTTTCTGTCTGTTAAAAGGGAGTTTTTCCTTGCCGCTGTCGCTTGTGCTTGCTCTTGGTGGGAATTGTTGGGTCTCTGTAAACATAAGGAGTCTAGACCTGCTCTTTATGGAAAAGTGCCCTGAGATAACTTTGTTATGATATGGCGCTATATAAATAAAACTGAATTGAATTGAATTGAATTAATGGCAGCAAGCCTTTTTATTTAACCTGGCTGGCTCTGTGCACAAGGACATTGTCATGTTGAAACAAGAAAAGGAGAAACACAAACTGTTGACAGATAGAACACTATTGTCTGAAACAGTTGAATAAAAATGCAGTACAAATAGAGTAAATGTAGAAGTGAAAAACTTAAGAAAGCAGAGCCACTTTGGCTGCTTTTGTCTCTGCTGTCGTGTTTCTGGTTGTAGTCATGTGTGTGACTTGTGATTTTAACTTTAGATCCGAGCTCTTGATAAGATGACAGTGGAGAGAGTGTCAGCAGAGAGGAGCGAGTGTCTGCAGAGGATTGAGCAGCGGGCCCTGCAGGAGAGACTGGAGTCAGAGAAGAGACAGGTAACACAAACTGGAGACAGACAGGCTCTGCAGCTGTACTGGTAACTGGCACGCCTCCACAGTCTACCTCAGGCTTCCGTGGGGGAAGAATAGTGCCCCTGTGCATATTTCCCCTTTTGGTTTCACAAGCATTGACATCATTTTGTTGTGCAGAAAGAAAACAAAGAGAAGAGAAAATGGCAAGCCCAGTGGGCCACACCTGTTTGGGCTATGGGATTAAGATGCCAATGCAGGATGGTCATAATCCCTGTGTGCATAGTGTAGGTCTGGACCATGGCCTCCTGCAAGAATTATTTTATCCTGCCAGCTAGAGTGAGGGAGGCTATAGGGTGGTGGCACATGTGTGGAGGCAAAGTAAGTAGAGGAGGAGTTGGAGCAACCACCTCCCCTCTATCACCAGCTTGTTACTCGGGCCACTCAGGCATTGGAAATTGAAATGCCAACTGGACGAGTCCTGGGGCCCTCCCGTTTTGATGGTGAAGAGGCACCATTTCTTCGTACCGCTGCTTTCTGATTTAGAGGAGCTGGTGCTCAAACTGTTTGTCAAACCATCTGAAGCCTGTCGCTGGTCAGGTCTATGTAGACAGCTAGCATTAATATGTGTGCATGGTTGACAGAGGATTGGCTGTGGGCCACTCCCTCCCATGGATCAGGCCTTGGTATAACTCACTAAGTCTGTCTTGGGGAAGCTGATCTGCCCAAGCAGGACACTAAAATGATGGATCGCCAGAATGCATGAAGCTGTAGCAATCAAGAGATAGCTGGTTAACACAGGGATAGCTGGTTAACACGGAGATGCAGCAGGTTTCCTCGCGCCTAGCTAAGATGATGGAGGTGCAGACGGTGGCAACTGGCAGGGCCATGGCCTCCCTCTGGCTGTCTCAGTCACAGCTGCAGAGGGATTCTGGCTGCAGAGATCTACAGTGTCATCAGAAATATTTCTTTGAGTGGAGAAACTATGGCTCAGGAGGTATAACGGATCGTCCGTTATTCCCAGGGTTCGATCCCCAGCTCCTCCTGTCCACAGCCATCCTTGGGCAAGACACTGAACCCTAAGTTGCTCCTGATGGAGGCCAGCATGGCAGCTCCGCCACCGGTGTGTGAATGGGTGAATGAGACCAATCTGTAAATGCGCATTGGGAACCATTAAGGTTGAAAATATAAGTGATGTAACCTTCCGTTCCCAGTTGTTAATCTCAACTCCCAAAGTATTTAATAGTGACCAGCAGATGCCAATACTCTTACAGCCTGAAAAGGCTAAAATCATCAATCACATGCTTAAATACTGGGTTGATTTTTCCTGAAATTCACATTAACCAAAACTATACTAATTATGAAAAGTGCAATAATTAGCTGGTTTGTGAATTTTGGAGTTTGAAATGACAAATTCATCTTATTGAAAATATGTAACCTTGCCAGTATAAAGTTTTGAAAGTATGTTTTTCCATTTGAAGCAGACCCCTGCTTTCTTTGTGTCAGAACATTTAATAGCTCACAGATGGTTCTCTAGTTACTGTATCCTTCTTCAACTCACTTAAGATTTTTCTGAATAATATCCCAAATAGCATAACTGATGTTGTCAGCCTACTGTAGGGGGAAGTGATTTACACAAACTTTAAACTGTATGTCAACGCACATATAATGGTGGACACAAATGATGTGTAGTCTCAATCATGACAGGCTGTGATGCAGCTCTGATACATCACCCCTGAGGACCTGATTCAGTGCTTGAGGGAGGTTCATTGTGGGTAAACATAATTGTTGTCCTTATTTTTATAGCACTGAGGAATGACTGCGTTCAGCTCTGAAGAATCTTCTTTTTATTCACATTTATTAGATAGCGGATAGTATAAAAGGAAACAGGGGAGTACGACATGCAACAAAGGTCCCCAGTTGGTGGAATCAAACCTGGAACTGTGCGGTTATATGTGGTATGCCCCCCAACCCTGTTACTTTTAGCTCTTTATACAAAGCTCCTATGTATGTATTTTTTTACCAAAAACAAAAAACTACTATGAAGTTAAGGACCATTCTTGAGGTCAAATTCTTAGAAGCTTTATACATACCTGCCAAGAATATCAGTGGGTTTTTGGATAAAGAATGGTTTTACAAGTAGGTGCACATTATGTCTTGAGGAATTAAAGTAGAAGCTAAATATTTTCTTTTAATGTACTTTCAGAAATATCCTGGAATAATTTAAGTTGAATGTTTTTCATAAGAAAAGTACAGGGTTAGTTAGATCAGCATCAAGCCCACTGTGACAAGACTGAAGAAATCCCATTAAAAACTCAGGGATTTTTCATGTACAAAAAAATGTGACATTGATCTAAAGATCATGACTTAAACTTCTGTCAGCAATTGTTCCTCAGTAAATGTGACAAATATACAGTAAACTCTTGTGGTTGCGTCTACCCTTTAAGCAGGAGTCTCTGGTCAGTGAGCTGAAGAGCTGGTGTCTATCCAAGCTCCATAAGATGGAGGTTCGCTTCACAGCAGACCCAAGCAGCACCAAGCTTCAGCGCTCCTCCTCTGTGGCCGAGGGCCTGAATGATGGAGCCGGCCTCACTGTGCTGCCTACTGGCCCGGGAGTCATCTCTCAGTGCCTGGAGCTCCACAGCAGCCCTGCCTTCCTGGACTCCAGTCGGGAGGAGCCCGGTGTGGCAGAGGATAGCTCAGCCAACCACTACTTTGTGGTTCATGTGGAGAGCTCTCCAGGTAACACCTCAGACAGCTCACCCAAGTCTGTAAATCTAAACATTTAGACACACAGAGTCCTCAAATCTTTATTGCACCCATTTCCACACCAAATGAACTTTCAAAAAAAAAAAAAAAAAAAAAAAAAAAAAAAAAATAGACAGTAATTTCTGAGCAGTATTGGACTATTTACTAGTAGAACTAATAAAATAAAAAAGGAATTTGCCTTGATTCACCCAATGTTTCTTCACTTGCTAATTGTTAAAAAATAAATAAATAAAGTAAAAGAAAAGCTAGATTCACAGTTTTCACTGTTATTACCTTGTCCTCACCAGTAAATTGTTCACCTATTAAAACTCACACTTGCTGTGTATTTTATGTTGGTAATTGATACATGATTTCTAAGATACAGTATTAGCACTTAATTTATGACTGGAAGTCATTGACCTACTGTAATGTAAAAGTTGTCAAGCTTTTAAAGGATTTTACAGGCCATGATTAGGTAATCTATTTTACGTGACATGGTTGGGAGAGGATCCAAGTGCAGACAAAGGAGGAGGCTCAAGCAGTTTCAAAGATTTAAGCTTACTCACAGGTACAGGAGAGCAGCCGAACTGGCAAACAAGTAGGTTGGTCCAGGTTCGGATGCAGTAACCCAAAGCACAGGGAAAACGTCCAAAAACAGGAGCATGAATCAAAAACCATGAAGCAGTACAAACAGTACTCATTATGGCTGGCTGGCTGGCTGGCAAGGAAATGGACCCAGTATAAATAAGGAAGAGGCTAACGAGGGAATAAGGGGCAGGTGAGTAATGGGGAACAGGTGTAGACAAGCAAGGCTAGAGGAGACACGAAGGCAGGAACTGAAAAGACAGGAAGGACAATACTGCAAATTAAAACAGGAACTAGACAAAGACTACGGGACGTGACAATCTATGCATATTGTCTACATCATCACATTTTATATGTAATTGGATAGTAGTATAGGGAGAGCTTAACAGTGGAGATATTGATGAGTTTGGAAATGGGAAAAGGACCGACAAACCTGGGTGGGAGTTTGCAGGACAGGACCTTCAGGGGTAGATTCTTGGTGTCCAACACGATCTCGGGGTGCCACTGATTGGCGATTGTCAGCATACTTCTTAGAGTAGGCCACATACTGCAGCAGGTGGACCCGAGCCTGCCTCCAGGTTCTTTGACACTGCCGGACAAAGGTCTGGCCTGAGGGCACTGCCACCTCTACCTCCTGAGCAGGAAACAGTGGAGGTTGGTAGCCTAGGCAGCACTGGAAAGGAGGAAGGCCAGTAGACATAGTAGGTAGAGAGTTGTGAACATACTCAACCCAGGGAAGCATCTGACACCAAGACGTGGTGTAGGAGGAAGTCATGCACTGCAGAGCCACCTCCAACTCCTGATTCGCTCTCTCCGTCTGGCCGTTCGTCTGGGGCCAGATGACAGGCTGGCGGAAGTGCCAATGAGCTTGCAAAAAGCTCTCCAGAATTGGGCGGAAAACTGTGGACCCCTGTCAGACACAATGACCCCTCTGGCCACAGTAGAAACAGGCGTTCTGCTCGCGACGGTGCCTACGCTCCCCAGGAGAGACCCTGGTGCGATCAACCTACATTGGCTCTACTGGCGGTCCCGTCTCCTGGCGAGATGGCAACAGTGGAGCTGAGGTGACCCCTGGGTGATGGTGAAACGATGACCTCTTGGTACGTCGCTCCCTGAGACGAGCATAAATCCTTCCCGATAGCTCCATCAACCTGTTAAGCTCTGTGGGTAACTCATGTGACAAGTTCATCCTTAACAGCATTAGACAGTCCATTCATGAAAGCATCAAATAAAGCCGTCTCTCCCCATCCACACGAGGCCGCCAAAGTGCAGAAATCAATGGCATATTCATACACCAACCCGCTGTCCTGCTTGAGCTGAAGCAACTGTCTGGCAGCGTCTCTACCAGAAACAGAGCGATCAAACACCTGCCTCATCTTGTCAGTAATGTCCTTGAACCTGGCACAGACAGGAGCGTCAGCATCCCATAAAGCCGTTCCCCTCTCCTGGGCCTTGCCCATGAGCAACGTGATAACATAAGCCACTTGTGAATGTTCTGTGGGGAAGGCTGAGGCCTGTAACTACAGAGTCAATGAACATTGAGACAGAAAGGAACGACAAGTTCCTGGCTCACCGTCATATGGCTGAGGTGTGGGCAGTCTGGGTTCCCTGGCAGGAGCCTGAACAGGAGGTAAGTAGCCTGATCCAGTAGAGGTTGAAGGAGCCTCCAATCATAATTGCTGTAACTGGGAGGTTAAGGCATGAACAGAATCTGAGAGCGGCAGCAGGTCCTGATTAACCTGTAGTAACCCTTGTTGGTGGTCTCCCAATACAGCTCTCTGGTCATTCACCGTGGCTTGCCGGTCCCGTATATCTGCCGAGTCCATTGTGGCCAGATTGTTCTGACAGAGACCGTGGAGTAGACACCAAGCAAGTTGGATATAGGAAAGCTTTAATAGCAAACGTAACAAATAAACAAACTCTGGGCAAAACACAGAAGTCGGGGCAGGTCAAGGTAGAAGCCAGAAGATCAAGAAGCGTGGCAGAGGTACAGAGAAGGGCTAGGCAGTTCCAAAACAGTCCGTGGTCACAAATCCAAGAAGTCAGGCAGCGGGGCAGAGGTACAGGTAAGGGCTAGGCTGAATCCGGGTCATCTATGAAACACAAGGCAGGGTCAATAACAGAGCAGAAACAGGGTTTGAGTAAGGCTTGAGAGCTTGGCAAAAAACACAAGAGAATCTGACACTGAACAAAGGAAGGAGACTGGTATAAGTAGGGGAGTAGCTGATGAGAAAACCAGGGGCAGGTGCATAACGGGAAACAGGTGAGCCTAATCAAACAGATCCGAGGTCCGGGAACTGAACTGACATGACAGGAAGTGATAACAAAATAAAATACACACAAGACTAACGGGACATGACATACTGGTTTTCTTCATGTAAATGTGAGGGAATGAGCATGCCTATATGTATAGTTGAACTGTGATGACATGTCAGACATCATCAGTGAATTGGGTAATTAATAATCAACATGTGAGGACAATGTCCAGTCACTCATTGACTAGGAGTGATCACACATTATAAAGAGTCGGTCTAGACCTGCTCTATATGAAAAAGTGCCCTGAGATAACTTTGTTATGATATGGCGCTATATAAATAAAACTGAATTGAATTGAATCACACCATACCCATATGAATGTCACATCAACAGTACAGTATTAAATGCACACATATTGCACATGAGAGTAATATAAATATATTACAATGCTTTGCTATATTCATAGATTCATATACTTCAGTTAACAAATAAATCAAAAGCATAGATGCACAAAACACAGATACCTTATCACAAAAGAGAGAAGGAATGAATAACCTAGATAAAAATGACTACTAATCATTTCTAGAAGCCACTTAGATGTACTCAAATCTCAGTCCCCACCACCCACAGAAACCCCCAGGGTGCAGCTACCAGCCCTTATAGTAGCATCATTGAACACCCCAAAACAGAAGTTACGGAATTCCTGGATGACTACCAGTGACAGCAAACAAAGTGGATATGTCTCCTCATGCTCTGCGCAGGTCACAGCCCAGCTATAAATACAATATGGTAGCCTACTTTCGGCTTCTTAGAATCTTCTTGCCCTAAAAGGTTCTGAGTGACCGGCATGACTGGCAGTCATACAGGAATTCACAGAATGATAGTTACTATTCTGTTTCATTCCTTCCTAACTTGCAGTGGCTGCCAATAAACAACATGGATGATTCATACCAATATTGTCACAAGGAACAGACACCTAACTACTGGTCAACTGCAGAAGCCAATGCTTGAATAGCTGATGCTAGCATGGACCCAGAAGCAACATTAAGGCGATAAAACCTTGAGAAAGTGCATGGTGTTGTCCAGGACTCCGCCGCACAGATCTATGATAGTGGTACCCCCCTCATTGGATGTAGCCGCCACCACCCTGGTAGAATGATAGATACATCCGAGGAGGCAGGTTTACCTGCTACCTTATAAGCCTGTTTGATTGTATCAACAACCTAGTGAGAGAACCTTTGCCTAGACAGTGCATGTGCCCCTTGTTCTTTCCACTGTAGCAGACAAACAGCTGCTTTGAGCGCCTAAAGCTCTTCGTTGCCTCAAAGTACAGCCGCAATGCCTGGACTGGACACAGCCAATTGGCCCTCTCCTCAGCCTCAGATCTAAATGGGGGAGGATGGTTGGGGTACAAACCCTTTGGTAGGAAAGAGACATTTCCATCGAAGGCACGTGGGCTGATAGAAAGTGCGCAGAGTTCCCTCACACTTGGCTGTTGTAACTGCCAGAAGAAAAGCAGTTTTCATTGATGCTCCCAACCCTGAGGTGAGGCATCTGTTGTCACCACCTCTCGCTGGGACTGAGCCAAGAGGAACACCATGCAGAAAAAAACAACGGCCCCTCCACCGACTGTACACGTGAGTCACTCTGACCTCCTGTGTAAACGAGGGTCCATGTGGAGGCTGTTGGTACCACCTCTACAGAGGGCGTAGATGCAGCAGCCCCATGGGTGTGATTTCTGAGGCTGCTGTTAGCATCCCCAGTATATCTGGACAGTCAAACTTGCCCCAAGATGGCAAGACTGTATGGCAAGCCCTGAATGGAAGGAGGGCAAAGTGATATGCTTGACCTTGAAAGGCTGCTCTATTTCAGCTTGTAAATCCATCTCCTGGCTAGAAGGAGCTTGCCCTAGCTAGCTTTAGAAGGAGCCTTTTTGGGTTCTGGGCTACTGCGCTCCTAATGTGGCCTGCCTCTGTGCTTCTCCCGCTGTTTGCGGAAACCAGAGCTTTTATGAGCAAGCCCAGGGCGGAAGGTCATCTTCAAACAGGAGGCCTTCCACCTTATGCAGCCTTTCCTGTCTCACAGAGAGTACAAAATGCTGCAGTTAATACATGGGTCAGACAGGGCTTCCCTAAGGTGAAACACACCCAGACACTTACAACTCACAGCCAGCTCCACAAGAGGCACACACCACCATCGTTTCAATTCGGAAGGGTAGGCTAGGAAATCTGAGCGAGAACTGTGACTAGGCCACAGGACATGAATCAGAATGTCTAGCAGACGTATTATCACAAATGCAACCAGACAAACAAATGACTAGCCAGTCAGGCTAATCTAACCTGCTGCTAGCCTGTTCACCTGAATTGCAAGTGTGGCCAGGTAATCCAGGTAAGAACTGTGGCTGGCCACAGAATGCGATTGGAACCTCCAGCAATATCTCAGCAGCTAGCTAAAGACCCTGTAGGCTCCAAGTAAGCTGCTTATCTTTAAAGTAATTTAACAAACAAGGCTAGGTGCCTTGTTTGTTAAATTGGTGGTGGTGGGGATAATGTCCATACTGTGTTTGTAACCCACCAGTTCATCATTCAGATATCACACACAGGCAACATACAAGTTTTACACATAAGGAGTTGGTCTAGACCTGCTCTTTATGACAAAGTGCCCTGAGATAACTTTGTTATGATATGGCGCTATATAAATAAAACTGAATTGAATTGAATTGAAGTAAAAACTTGATAATGTGTGATTGTGTAACTTTTTTAACTTGAAGCTGAGGTTATCTCATTATCATTACAATGCTTGCCTACTGTAGCCTATACGTCGGGATATTTCATCTGTCAACACTAGTGAACCAGATAGTAAAGGATAATATCTGTAATAAACACAAAATTGCCTTAGAAATCATTCAAATGTCTGACAGTATTCACTTTTTTGCTGTGCGTGCTCCTGTGAGGTGCGTGCAGCGGTCCCTTTCAGTGCATGCATGTCAAAGCTGTGTCATCACAGCTCATCTCTATACAGCTGTGCTCACACCTGAGGAAGAGCATTCGTGTCAGAAACATTATGTAGGACAAAAGAAGAATTTTGTCTTTTTGGGCAGATAATTGTTGAGCAACACTTGTTGTGTGCCTACACTGATTATAAACATTTAAAAGATCAAGTCAGTTAAAAAAAGTACATATAACTATATTTATTATAAATAAATATATTATGAACAGCAAATTCTTTTAATTTTAGCTTGCAATTTCTGAGTTTTGGCCTTATTGTTTTTGCATTAAACTTTGGCCTGTACTTTACGGAGATAATATCATCTTATTCTGTCCTGCAACGAGAGTAAACTGCTCTGCACTGTTGCCAAGGGATTTTTCTTGTGGAGTAAACAATGCTTTAAGTTTAAGCTATACCCTATGAGACCACATTTCTTCTTTAGGATGATTTATCCTTCACTGGATACAGGCATATGTAATTGACATTGCATGATTTTAAGTCAACTATGACCTTTTTGGACAGAACAACATTGCTGTCAGAGAAAAACATCATCACTGAAATTTTGACAGTCTGCCAATGGCATGCTTGTTCATGAATCAGTTATACTGCAGCTTATTAGCAGGATGTCTTAAAGAATATTTGTTGTGTAGAGGTTACTGTGTAATTGAATGTGCTTATTGAATCTCTTTTGAACATGTAACAGATGGTGATAAGACTCAGAATGCAGAAGTCACCTCTCCTGCAACAGCTAAGAGCCTGTCATCTGTCCAAGTGGTTCGGCCGAAGGAGCGTTCAGTGATCTGTGCTGACACCCAGAGGAAGAACCAGGACCTGCAGGACGTGGACATGGTGGAGTACAGGGCAGAGGGGGGCAGGAATTACAGAGCCAGCAGCCTGTCTCCGGCCACAGAGCGCTGCTGCAGCAGCAGGACTGAGGCCGGGCTCAGAGACAGGGAGCGAGGGCGGGACAAAGGGAAGCACCACAAGAAGCATTCACAGGGCAGGACTAGGTCTACAGGGGCCACAGGGGTCAGGACTCTGGAGGTCTTTGGAGACCAGCCCAGTGAACCTTCCTTATCCTTTGCTCAGGAGAGGGACAATATGCATGCTGTGGAGGTGACCCAGTACTTCTTCGAGGCGGTGTCGACACAGATGGAACGCTGGTACGAGAGGAAGGTGCAGGAGGCTCGCTGGCAGGCCAATCAGAGGGCACAGGCCGACAGAGCCACTCTGATCGAGAGGATCACTTACCTGGAGGACGAGCTGCGCATGCTAAGGACTAACAGACATGACAACTGCTGACACACACCTCATCTGTCACTACCAGGTTGCATAAAAATTGAGATTAGATTTGACCCTCTTTCAACAGCCATGACATGATCTGGATTTATGACACAAGCAGACATTCTCTTCCTGGACCAGCCATATTGAGAAGATAACTGAATTTATATTTCCATTGCTATGGGGCCTGGATCCACTGAATCATACCATAATGAAATACATTATGTTATTCCATTTTTACAGATGACTAAAAATGTTCCACATTCAAATCCCTGGCCTGTTGGTTGTCAGGGTAGCACTGGACTGGACTGGTATGTTGAGATAGTAATATATAGTAATAAAGGCAGCTCTCGTGCACTGTGTGTTGTAAATAAACCAGTAAAGCTAGATCTAATGTGCCATTTATAGGATATACTACATCACATCAAACTACACTATGTGCAGTGTGTACACACATACGTTCATTCACACATTATAAGCCCAAATCATACTCACATAATACAGTATTGATTTGTGTAACACCATGAGCAGAAACAAATGTGTGAACGCCTTTCATTAACACCAGGCATAAATGATCTGCACAATGGTATCATTGTAGTGAAAGCTGTCACTACTGGATGGAGGGAATTACAGTATAATAAGCATTTTATTTTGGTATCTGCATGCTGGAATCAGCCCTGTGACCTACTGATTATTCATGAGAATGTAGCTAAACTAACACTGTATATAACCCTACTAAAGGTTTTTGTTTTTTTTGAGAGTATCAATGGTTGATTTTGCTGTATGGTCGTATGGCGGCTAGAGTATGCCAATAGAATAATTACTACTTATTATTACAATGAATATAACGAACAAATAATAGAATTGCTAAATTAATTTTAAAAAGGTTTTTAAATTTTAGTTTATTTTGGTATACTGTTGACTCATTTGTCTGTCTCACATTCAATCCGTCTCCTGCTGTAACATGGTTTCTATTTCATCATAACTTTAATTTAAAGATGTGTAAGCAGTGTGCCACATGATGATTAAATACTTATTCCATTGGCACACTTCAGACTCCTTAGATTAGAAAGTAGAAGCTCATGAGTAACTGCCCGAACAGCTTCAAGCTAAAAATGTCAATCACTTAAATACAGCTCACTCCAGGAATGACATATCTCACACATCCATCCTCCCACTGCCATACAGACCAGGTTCCTGGAAGTTTCTGCCGGCACTTAGTTGTTCAGTTTTGCAGTGGATAGTGGCTGTATATTAACTTCAGTGTCTTAGTGTGCAAGTGGAATAAAGTGCTTACAATGCATTGAAATGGACAGTAAGAGCCAAGGTGATGCAACACTCTGCAGACTGGGTTTTTGGAATTGTATGTATGTGTCCACTGTTGGTGATTAAACCAGCCGGGGATCTCTACTACAGTCGACACAGTAGAGCTGCAACAATTAGTCAATCGAAAGAAAATGAACTATTTTGATAATCAATCATTTGTCTTTTTTTAAAGCAAAAATGCCAAAATCTCTGCAGCTCAAATGTGTGGATTTGCTGCTTTTTTCCGTTTTATATTATTTTTTCTGAAGTTTTTTGTCCAAACGATGAATCGAGAAAATAATCAGCAGATAAACGAAAATAATCATTAGTTGCAGCCCTAGTCGACACCAAATACAGTGCCTTGCGAAAGTATTCACCCCCTTTGCCATTTTTCCTATTTTGCCTTACACCCTGGAACTAAAATGGACTATTCACCCCCCTAAAGTCAATACTTTGTAGAGCCACTTTTTGCAGCAATTACAGCTGCAAGTCTCTTGGGGTATGTCTCTATGAGCTTGGCACATCTAGCCACTGGGATTTGTTCCCCATTCCTCAAGGCAAAACTGCTCCAGCTCTTTGAAGTTGGATGGGTTCTGCTGGTGTACAGCAATCTTTAAGTCTTACCCCAGATTTTCAATCAGGTTGAAGTCTGGACTTTGACTAGGCCATTCCAAGACATTCAGATTTTTCCCCTTGAACCACTAGAGTGTTGCTTTAGCAGTATGCTTAGAGTCATTGTCGTGCTGAAAGGCAAACCTCTGTCCCATTCTCAAATCTCTGGAAGACAGAAACAGGTTTTCTTCAAGAATTTCCCTGTATTTAGCATGATGTGGCCACCACCATGCTTCACTGTGAGGATGGTGTTCTTGGGGTGATGAGGTGTTGGCATTGCACCAGACACGGCGTTTTCCTTGATGACCAAAAAGTTCCATTTTAGTCTCATCTGACCAGAGTACCTTCTTTCACATGTTTGGGGAGTCTCCCAGATGCCTTTTGGTGAACTCCAAATGTGCCTTCTTATTTTTTTCTTTAAGCAATGGCTTTTTTCTGGCCACCCTACCATAAAGCCCAGCTCTGTGGTGTGTACGGCTTGAAGTGGACCTATGGACAGACACTCCAAGCTCTGCTGTTGAGCCTTCCAGCTCCTTCAGGGTTACCTTTGGTGTCTTTGTTACCTCTTTGATTAATGCCCTCCTTGCCTGGTACGCGAGTTTTGATGGGCGGCCCTTCCTTGGCAGGTTTGTGGTGGTGCCATATTCTTTCCATTTTTTAATAATGGATTTAATGGTGCTCCGTGGGATGTTTAAAGTTTTTGATATTTTTTTATAACCCAACCCTGATCTATACTTCTCCAGAACATTGTCCCTGACCTGTTTGGAGAGATCCTTGGTCTTCATGGTGCCACTTGCTTGGTGGTGTTGCAGACTGGGGCCTTTCAGAACAGGTGTATTTATACTAAGATCATGTGACACTTTATTTCACTAATTATGTCACTTCTGAAGGTAATTTGTAGCACCAGATCTTATTAAGGGGTTTCATAGCAAAGGGAAAACAGCAAATTTTTTACAAGTTATTTTTTTCATTTCACTTCACCAATTTGGACTATTTTGTGTAGGTCAATTACATAAAATAAAATATAAAATCCATTTAAATTACAATAATATAATAAAATTGGAAGAACGGCAAGGGGGGTGAATACTTTTGCAAGGCACTGTAAGCCATGTCCTGATCCTGAACAGCTCACTACCTATGTTCTCATCTCCCAGAATGTCAATGCCCTGCCAATCTGTAAAGGACAGCCTGGACATAAAAGATGAATTCTGTCAGAACAATGCACTCTGTATGATGATGCCAGAAAAAATATATTGTATGAAGAAAATTATAATTTTGAATTTGTCTGAGGTTTCATTATTTCCTGTTTAATACATACAATACAACAAAACTCTGGCCGTTGGACTCAGTTAGCCTCACAAGTTTCCATTATCACAGAACAAAATTCCTGTATGGTGAGCAGCAGCACAGGAGGTTTGCAGGATGATGCCTTTAGGTCAGTTCCATCAATCCATCCTTGAAAAGGTGTCCGGCCAAAGACAAGCTTCAATACATTCTGCATTGTTCACTTAGAATGACACTACCCTGGATCAGAGGTTTCCCTGTTAGTACAACAGAGTCTCCACCAATCACATGATGGTCTTCATTGAAAGCCAGATCCAGATCAGTCCATAGTCCACAGCAGCTCACAGTATTTTACTCCTGGCCAATGCCAAAGACTTCTGCAGCTCCTCTAGATGGTTGTTAGCTTGTGTGACCATCATACGGATGGCATCCTAAATGAATGACGAAAGGAAAAGCAGCAGTAATGGACAGAGCAGAGGATGCTGGGAAAGTAAATACAGTGTCTCTACACCTATTCCATCTCAAAAGTTCATACATTTAGTTTGAGAAAAAATTGTAACTCAAGGTTCATTTGCTAGCTTTTTCCTTTTATTCTTGATTAGTTCTGAGCAAACTCAATCTGCTGATGAATACTGTGAGATGTGGTTGAAAGCTCCAGAAAAAACAGACATTAAGTTAAGCTTTTTTGGTCAAACTACAGTTTCCAAGGTCAGGAATGAACTTTAATTCAATTAGTAGTCATTGCAACAATAACTATGTATCGGAATGAAAACTCTGTCTCCATGGTTCTTGATCAATTCTCAAACTTTTCAGAATCTAGAAAAGATCAAGTTTACCATCTTCCCCTTTCTTCTTCCCAGACATGAAAGTAAACAAAATGCCTGGGACTCCCCCACCACAACTGAAGGAACATTTTGGATGAGGAGCAAATTGTCTTTGATACATCTACAGCAAGGTTTAATTTAGCACTTTTAGATCTGCTGATTAACATACTTCTGTTGTGAGTTTGTCATCAGCTCTTCACTCGATCCAGCAGACATGGCAGGGCAGTTCTGAGTGATCTGGCTACATAATGGAAAGGCAAACACATTCATACTATCTCTTTACCTGGTCTGTGGCATTCTTATTCCTCTTGAACTCGTCTTTTGCCCAGTCTCTGAGGTACTTTCTGTCTCCCTCATCTGGTACCTCTCGTATGGTCCTCAGCATGTTTCGGTAAATCCCCAAAACCCTCTGTCTCTGTAAAAACTGACCAAGAATCAGCGGTTCAGACTCAACAGGACAGTTAAAGAAACATTTTATTCACGAATGATCATCTATTTGGACCAATAATATTACTAACTGCTCCAACAGAGCCTGATTATAAAGAGAATATTCACATTCAGTGCAACCACCGCATGCTGAGTCAACTCGAAATTTTAATTCCAAAACTACCATCAACTCCATGTCCACCCCCAGCTGATACTCTGATGACAGCTCTGCAGCTATCTTATTCTACAGTCAATAGTTTTCAGCCTTTCATACTGTACTGACTGAATTGAGTGTTTCATATGATAAAACTAGCACTCCTGAAAAAAGAATGCACATACATTGACTGAACTAAACTTTGGACCTGGTAGATGTTAACACTGGTTTAGCCTTGATTAGGCCTGAAAACCAGCCCTCCAAACAGTAGAGGGATGTGCTTTAAGGAGTCAGTCTAGACCTGCTCTATATGAAAAAGTGCCCTGAGATAACTTTGTTATGATATGGCGCTATATAAATAAAACTGAATTGAATTGCTTCAAAAATGTTCTGAAAAAAAGGTGAATACTACTCCACCAACCCTTAGCCACAGAGTCACTCTCTTGCTCTCATATCCATTATTTTTGTGCTGATATATGACATCCTCCTGAATTTGATGTTATGTTTATGTGTTGTTTGGTTTCCATATCTGTGCCATGGACAAATCTAAGCACTACTCTATTATTAACCTGAACATTTCACATTGATAATGCAAAGGTCTCTGTTTAATTGCTGTTTTGACTTTAGCTGTAGTATTTGTTTCTCTACTACGCATAAATAAAATTCTGAAACACACACACACAGCTTTCTAACCCCAGTGGTCCTAGCTTAAGTTCTACATACAAAAACAACGGATGAACAAACACCGGTGACCACATGATAATATAGTTAAACCCAGTTACTTCACTTTAACGTTACACCGGACAGAGTTGCAAAAGGACACAATACGTCCTTGACCTATAAAAATGATTAAAGTTGGACAAACAGAGCTGTCAAAAGTCTAACGTTAGCTAGCAGTGCTCGGCAGTGCTATACAGATCTAGTGTTAGCTAACAAGCTAACACCACAAGCAAGATGCCGTATATATTGCTATAGACTGTCGACCAGTCCAGCTTTTAGCGATACACATTTTTCCTTCCACTATTGTCTATATTTACCTGTTTTAAAGAAAGAGCGGCATGCGGTAACTTTGAAACTGCCATCTCTGACAGCTTGGCTATGACACAACAAATGAGCCAGCGGATGTTGTTATGATATTAATATCGGCTAATACACCGTTTGTCTCCTTCTGGTGGAGCGGAGGACAGCAGCCTGCAGGCACAGTCTGTAACGGACCTTTTTCACAGCACGCCATAGCTGGATAATTGCTATATAATTACATAACAACAGCTTTCCATTTACTTTAACCATGTCCAGGGTCGTGGTACTGAGCAACTTAGTCACCATTAATGTTAATTAATTGTACCTGTGCTTTTCCTATCACTTTATTTGTTCGATCCCATCCATGGGAACTACAGTGTGTAACTTCCTCCAGATATAATACACACAATTATGATTGTGTCTTGATAATAAAAAAGTAATGTTTTCACTGAGTGGATAAGACAAATGGCTGTTCAATATTGAGGGGTGGTTTGGGCCAACTAGCCCATTTCTGACTCTCTTCAGAAATGTATACTGTACATGTTGAATGATAGTGATACAACTGAATAGCAGCAGGTTCAACTTTGCCTCATCTTTCTGTGTTTGAAGAGTTTTTTACCCTTTCCATATAAAATTGCATAAAAGTTTATTACTTGAACATAAAACAATTAAAATTAAAAGAAATAAAAACTATTAGGTATTAACATTGGCAATACATTCGACACAATAGTTTAGCGATTTTCTTGCAATGTCAAGTCAAAATGTCTGCTATGAAAAGGTGAGCACAAGCACATAGAGAGCAACCTTGTAAACTGTTTATTTTCAGGATCATTCATGTCATGGTTTAACAGATGGATGCAATGAAGAAACAACCTCTTAAATATGGCCAATGTCTGCTTACATGCAAGTCCACGTTACAAAACACAGAGGTGATAATAAACAATGCACATTTCATCAACACCTACTCCTAACGGATACAATGATGAGCTCTGAGCTCTCATTTAGCAGAAGTTACACAGTATGTATGGAAGATGAACAAAGCAGATATGCGTCTTTAAACCACTAAAATGGTTTAAGTGGTTTATACCACTTAAACCATTTGGGGCATTTATCAGAACTGGAATCTGCAGTCATTGTGCTTCAAAGTGCATGAGAGCGGTGACCGACTGATACATCACCCCAACAGCTCATTCAGGTATGAAGTGAGATGCAATACTGTTCTCCTCTCCAAGGCACATTTTTGAGATCCTTCGAATGTCAGTCATGAACACACCAATGTGCTATTGTTAGGTCATGAAGTTATCCAACAACTCTGCTCTGTCAGCTCTGTACATCTGTTGTTGTGATCACATTGATGATGATGACGACTTCCGTAACACTGACTAAAACATCCACACAAACATGATTTCGGGGATATAGTACAAGGGGGACAGAGGTATTTACTTACTCTTCACTGAGGTGGTTTCACACACAAGGGAATCACATTTTTGTTTCCATCATTTAATCTCAGACGTGCAAGTTAAAGCAATCCTCCTTACATTACAAAATAAACTGATAATTCCCCTGATAAGGACAAAACAGCAAAGGTTGCTATCAAACTCTACTAAAATCTACAGTAAAAATAAGAAAATAAAGGCACATGTACAGCGGCAAATCCGTCTTTTTTTTTTAGTTCTTTTTTTGAGTTGAGGCTGAGAGGCTAGCAGCAGAGTGGCACAATGCAGTTGGTTGCTGGCCACTCCTTCCTTCCTGTGAAAGATGGCTTCTTATTCATCTACTGGTCGGCTGCAGTGACGAGTTCAAACCACTGTCTGAGCGCGTCACTCAGGGTTTCCGGCAAGGCGTTGACATCTCGCAGGATGACGTAGAAAGGGAAGGGAAACTCTTCCATGTAGGAGCGAATCTCTGGCAGTTCTCCCGGCCCTTTGAATATGGGTACCTTGATGTCCAGGATGGAGTCCTGCAGCACAGCACAAGTGTTTAATTAGACATTGTATCTGGAGATATAGAAAATAAAAAAGGTCAAATTCTTCTTCACTTACCCGTGAGCTGGGGTTGTCAAGCACCATGAAGATGACAAACACATTCGCGCTGCGTGCAGCTCGCACAGCTGCCATCACCCGCTCCTTCCCCTCCAGGAATAACCCCCTGCCATCAGACACGATGACCAGCAGCTGGGCTGTCTCTGTGGAGGGAGGTCAGACAGGAACAGTGGATGGTAATATGTAAACATGCGGCTAGTCATGCAGTTAAAATGGGTTTGTATGCATGAGCCAAATTTCCCACACCCAATAATGATATCACAGTGTGCTGACACACTTCTACTTCACTGCAGCAGGGTGAGAAGTTAAACCACATCAAATCAGTGAAACTAGCCTGCTTCCAGACCTCTGAATCTTTGAACCCCCACAAGTCAAATTTGAAATGTGGGGGTTCATTCAAATAGGTCATGTGTTCTCACTGACAGCTGTTTCCCTGGTTGAAAACAATCGACCAATCTGAGCTTTGTAGGCAGGATTAGGAATGGGAATCTAATCTTGTAAAATGTAATTTGCTAGTAATAATCTAACTACAACCATGAAAAATAGCGACAAAATCGACACCGTTGTACAGGTTGTGTTGTTGTAAGTCAACAAAAACAAAACACTTAAATGTTAAGTTTTGCTACATGCTACCCCGTTCACATTACACATAATCATTTGATCCACTGTTAATATAAAAATATACTGTATATAAGTGCAGCTTTAAAGCTGAAAACCCCACCACTATTTGATATTCTGAGAGATTGCAACTTTTTTTATAACCATGTTTTATCTCTTATTTTGATTATTAGAGTAATCAAAGTTACCATCTTCACTCATCTAGTGCATAGCAAAAGCAGTACTGTAGATTCCAGTCTCCTTTTGTGGTATACAGGCCTTGTGCTGGCTGAGCACTCCATCCCAGCTCCATGAAAAGGAAATGTTAGCTCCACTGGGGGTTTTATAGCTTGACAATGACTTGTTTTTGCCTCAGGGCACCTGGCACGGACCCTGGGACTTCCTTGTTTCTTGGTGCCACTCAGTGGCACACAGGTCAAGGAGGAAGCAAAATTACTTTTCAAGCAGTAACAGTAACTGCCAAGTACTAAAACCTTCGTCAGCCCACTAGATATTTTAAATGGATTACCTGAGTTTATAGATCCAGGAATCTGCTGTCGTGCCGCTACAAACATTTTTGTCGAGGTCTCCAAAAACTACAGAGGAGAAGCATGAAGAAAGAGTCAGTCTGACAGGAGGAGATGCACTTCAACATGATCAGTCATCATATGTCATGATCATTAAATAGAGCATTATAACAGTTTAGTTTATATGTAAACTTCAAATGTAAAATAAATAAACAGTGACAAGTTTATATTGACTGAAAAGGTGTAGGTTGAAGCTGTGGCTTATTATACCTGCTCTTTTTACATTAATTATTTTGTACGGATCCCTTTAGATTAATACACAGAGAACATACATGTATATTATATATACCCAAAAGTCCCAAACAAACATTCATACACACACACACACACACACACACACAATCTAGTGTTTATACCTCAGTTTTATATTTGTTAATCATCTTATTTTTAAATATTTTTAAATCTATTTAGTGTATTACACATTTTAATTTCCTTTTCAAAGCTATTCCACAAATGAACTCCTTTAACTACATTTGTTCATAACATAAAATTCAGATCAAGAAATAAGAAAAAGGGAAACAAAATGTTTAATAAGAATATTTTTTAAATGCAACAAACTTAACATTGCATACAGAACTGTGGTTGACATAATGAATTGCATTCCTGTTATTTTCATCTGTAGCATTCAATGTTTATGATTCATTATTTGCAGCATGACTCTTCTCTTCACCATTCAAAGAAAACACATTATCTGTTTTATGTAATCTATTTGTATCTGTCTTACATAAAGAACTTTGTATTGTTGGTTTTGAGAAGTGCTATAAAAATAAACAGCATTAATTATTATTATTATTATTATTAACTGACAATAACACTTTTCTGGGGAACCACAGATGGCCTCTTTAAATTGGCTCTGGTTCTTGAACCGATTCCATTCAGGATTCTTGGAATCTTGGTGCTATCTAGTGAACCAGCCCACGTTTCCAGCAGTTTTGAGTGGAACCATTTTAATCAAAGATGCGTCATTAACGGAGGCATTGCACAATGCACATTGGAAGTAAACAGTAGTAGCAAGATGGCGGATTGCATTGATTACCAGCAAACTTTTGTTCTGTTATTACAAATATTTGTTTTAAACAAGCATGGACTAACTATTAGTGCTAAGAAGATGTAGATCCATAGTAGACCATAGACCATTGTTGCCTTCTCCATCCTCTCTTTCCAACCTGTAGAATAAGACATGCTCACTGATGTCGTCACGGTTCGCACTCCCGGTCAAGGAAAACCTGCTATATTTTGGTTCCAGCTGGGAACCAACTTTGCGGGTTCTGAACAAATTTATTTTTGGTCAAAATCCCCCAAACGGTTCAAAATTAGGTGCACGAACCAGAACCGAACCCGTTCCATGTTGGTGAAAAAGGGGTAAGAGAGATCCCATTTCAAGTGTCAACCTACAGAATGCCACCTAGTGGTTGTGTTACTTAATGCAGAAAGATCTTCATTCATATTTTTATTGTTAAGTTAAAATAATGACAGTTAATAAAAGTTGACAAATGAAGTTGGAATGCTCAGAGCCTTTATCTCTCTCCATGGATACATACAGTAGATGTCTTAGATTAATCAAAACTCACTAAAGTGTAATATTACCTATAGAACTCAGGAATAAAACATGATTTGCTATAAAAAAAATGTTTTACCCTGACTAATCGCTTCTACTACTATACAGAATTCAAACATTATATTCAATAATTCATGTATCACGTTTAAAGTGAAGGAGAAGAAAAGTGAAAAAAATTCCCACCTGTGCTATTCTGGTCTTCTTCTGTTGGAATTGACAGAGTCTGAGAATCCGAGCCCCTGACTCATCATTGAACTGCTGCTGAAAGGGGTGGAGCAGCTGCACCTGCTCGCCAAAACTGGACAAATGAGCCGGTGTTAAATGTTAGCTTCACATTAAATACGTGGATATACATTATGACATCACAAACTGTATATTTCAGTGTATTCAGTTTTATTTGTTACCTGGCTCCATAATTTCACCTGCACAATATGTTCTTTTTTTATTGCATCACACTGTATATGCATAACTTTACCTGCACAGGGACACCTGTCCGACCTCCAGCAGAGTGAGAGCATTGATGATCACCGACAGGGATTCAAACGCCAGCTGCACCCCACACCCACACACACGACAGTAGTTTATTTGTACATATTGAACTCTATTTTGTACTTAATGTAATCATTATGGTCCTACCAAAGCGATTACCAAGAAAGCAAGGAGTGAAAGGACTTGTCCAGTCCTCTACCAGTAAGAAATGATCATGATTTGGTTGTTTCTTTCTTTAATTCACCCAATTGTCTGGGACATGCCATAGGAAGAGCTATATAAGCAGCTTGTAGGGTCACATAACAGGGCTCTCTTACCTGTTTGGAGTGGTTGTCCACCATGCTGGAGGAGTCGTCCACAGCCAGACAGATCTGGTACTCTCTCTTGCTGGGTTTTGTTCTCCTCAGCCAGATCTTGTCTTTACGGAACTGACTGGCGATGTAGGGGATCACCTTCCTCATGTTCAGACGCTTCCCTGTGCGGTAATCACCTCTGTGGAGCAGTGAAACATCCCACATACATTTAACAACATTGTGTGTATTTATCTCTTTGTTGTAACACAACATTAGCACTGTTAAACAGCCTCACAGTTTCATCACAGGGGACAAAATCGGGGGGGGGGAATGTAAGAACAGTAACTTCCAACCTGGTAACAACAAGGTTAATAGTTCATGGGAACAATAAGTGTGCCTCAAATGCATCTTTGATCACACTACATAATGTAAAACTTCGATTATAACATATAAGGTGCTGAGTGTGTTGGTCCTGACTTTAGTTTGGCGGCCTGTGTGGGCTCCAAGATGAGGCGGAGCTGCTCACACAGCTGCTGTGAGAGAGCTGAGGTCAGAGTCTGGTATTGCTGCCACATGGAAGCTGCTGCATTCTCCTAGAACACAGACAAGAACACATTAGTCACACGTTACAACCACAACCTGGGCTTCATACTACATAGTTAGGACCTGGATATGGCTCATGTTATGAAGATACCTATATAACATATTTTAGACCATTTATCATTTATCAAAATGTATTTGTATTTAGAATTGAAGGTAATGTAAAGATCATTTCAGAAAAGCATGCATAGGTTTGATTTCTAAAGAAAAAGCAGGAGCTTATTTGCTAGCCTCTAACTGTGTCTGTCTGCTGTTTGGTGCTGAGCAGGTAGTGTACAGTGGGTTTTTACAGCTTCTTCTCCAAAAACAACTGCCTGCTACAGCCGGAAATGACACTATGAGAGCGGTGAGTGAACCAAAACAGTGAAGTTCAGACAGCTCATTGTTTAGCTGTCCGGCTAAACAATGAGCTGTCTGAAACTCAATATAAAGTTCTGTAAAACCGAGGAGAGCTACAGATTCAGGAAATAATTCTGTGTAGGTTCATATGGGTACATATGATTGATGTTCTATATGAACCATTATAACTCAGTATTACTGGCTCTTTGTAAACAGTGACAGAGTGAAAGAGTCATTTGTAACAAAACCGCTGGGCCAGCCTTACCTCCTCCTGAGTTCCTGGTGCCAGTGTGTGCCAGGCCTCCAGCTGCAGCTCCATCTCCCTCCTGATCTCCTCTGGGTCTCTCTTTGCTTTCTGCACGCACACGTACACACACGCGCACACACACCTTTAAGGTCTGACTTTGATAACTCAATGCAATTGAATGATTGTTTTACGACAAAGTAACAGTAAGAACAATGAATGAATGTTTGTGGACAGAGAAGCAATAAGAAAGATCTGTCTATGGTATAGTAGTTCTCTACCTGCATGGTGTCCAACAGCAGCTCAGGAACTGTGTGAATTGTGGATTCTGTGCTCCTCTCTGCTTGCTCTTCTTCTCTGGGATTTTGTTGGTCCTTCCACCTCTCCTCTTTCTCTCCCTCTTCCTGCCTCTGCACCTCCATCTCGCCACTGTCTACACCTGCACAAGAAGAAGAGGAGGGAGAAGTCAGGGGATGTGCAGGTTTCACAAAGCCTTAATTTGGAATTCTGAGTGCAATTTCAAATGCTATCTGTAATCTTTGATTAAATAGACAGTTTTAGCTACTTGATGTGTTTACGTTGGTTTTTGAATTAAAGTTATTGAAGTCCAAATGAGCAGGATAAAAACAAATGTGTCACCTTTCTGGGAGGACTTGGTAGAGTCCAGCTGCTCAGGCTTCAGCTGTTGGACCTCAGCAGCCTGGAGGTCCTCTTCCTGGTTCTCTGTTTCCATGGCGACATTGTCATTGTTGTCTTCATCTTGATCCTGCTGAGGTCCTGCTGCTTTCTGCTGGTCTGCACTGGCAACATCTGGAAACAGCAAATATGACATCCAATTATACACTTAAAAACCTGATGGCTAAAAAAAAACTGAAATGTTGTTGTAGAAGATCACAGGAACTGGTACTAAATAAACACTTTCCTTTCACATGGATTGTTGTTAGTGTGTATGGAGGTGATTACTGACCGTATGTCTGAGTGTCATAGGCCGCCTCTCCCTGTTTGATGTGTTCGTACAGATCTGACTCCTGCTGGGCATCACTCTGTCTACTGTCATCAGTGCAATCCTTGCTGCTCTCCACTGTACGTAGACGCTTATTAACATGTTCATTGTAGTCACCGGTCGATCGCTCATTGTCTGCTTGACCAGGTTTTCTCTTGAAGCTCTAGAACAGTAATAAAACTGTGATAAGATGAATTGAAAAACAAAAAGGGAGGTAGAAGTGAAGATTCATCAGAACGCAAATTTTCGTACCTGAGTCTTGTTCTGAGTCTGTGTCTGTGAAGCCATTCTTGCTGTCAGCTTTGACTGGTGGCCCTCTGATTGGCTGGCATCAGCGGCTCCGCTCCCATGCTCCTAACAAACCAGAAAATGGAAATACTTTAGATTTTATCTTCTTTAGGAGTACAACTTGAGGGTGGATGATGAACTGAAAACAAACAATCCCTTTGGTGTTAGTCATTTTAAATGAGAACAAGGCACAATATACAGTGTGTATATAGTCAATCTTTCCAGTATTTTACTGTATATATTGTTCAAATGATAGTTTTAAGTTAAAGGTCAGATACTTTATACAATTTATTTCATTGACAACTGTAATCATGTCTAAGAAGGCATGCAGTTATTGCTGTGTGATGGGTTTCTTGGTAGAAGCCAAAATATTTTAAAGAGATATTCACCCAGACATAATGTGACAGAAGAGCAAACTGTTCAAAATATTTTTTATTATCTCTTCAGCCGTCTCTTGCTAGCAGTCCAAATGATCAGCATTCTTTTACCACACTGCCTCCAGCATCGGTTTTGACTATAAAGACTTCCTTTATGTACATTTTATAAACGTTAGAGTTACAAAATATCATATTATCTTCTTCCATAAGACCTCTCACCAGGACCTTGAATTGGTGACCTGACTAAGGCTACCAGGCCACCAATCTTACTCAATTATCTCCAGGCCTGACTCTCTCTCCCATTTCCTGTTGATGAGGACTGTCTAGGAATTTTGTACTGTGCATACAGTAATTGCAATATTAGATGTTTGTTGTATCCATCTTTGAATATGTTGATCAAATAAATTCTCTATCCTCCACTTGTTTAATTTCTTTACTAAAGTAGCCTCTGACCTGGAGATATCTGAATAAATCTAGTTTTTTCAGGGTTATACTGTATGTCTTCGAGGTGTGAAGTTATAGTGAAGGACACTGTTACACCTCTCTGTACCCAACGCCAAAACCACATAGAGACCAGAGGGCTTAAACTTGGCACCCATATCAGTATTCTTGCATGCTGCTCAAGGTGAAACCTTTGCAGGCCTTAAACCATGTCCTAAGGGCTACCTTATTCCATTGGTTTGTCTTATCTAGTGTGATACACTTCAGACAGGTGAAGCGTTGAGTGAAAGTGAAATGTACCTCTTTAGCTTGGTCTCTCTCTGATGCCTCTCCTGCCAGCTCCACAGCCGTATCACTCTGAACGTTCTGCTCTCCAGTCTGACCGTCTGTGTTGTGCTCCTTCCTCTCAGCTGACTTGGGCTGCTCCTCATCCTCACCTGCTAATTCCTCCTCCTGTAAGCATTACAAGTCCCACACAACAAAACTTATGTGTTCATCACATAGTGCAAAGGTACAGTAGTTCACCATTGATATACACACCTTTGGTTTTTGTCCTTTGTCATTTGGAATAGTCAGATCATCTCTTCCTGCCTTTTGTCCTCTCTCCTCCTTCTCCTCCTCTTCATCTTTCTCAGCCGACTCCTCATCTCCCTCTGCTTTCTCTCCTCCTCCCTCCTCCTTCTCCTCCTCCTCTTCAGTCTTGAGCTCCTGACTGTTCTCCTCTCCTGGTTGATCCATCTGGTCCTCCTCCATCTCCTCTGCTCCCTCCACCTCCTCGTCTCCATCTTTCTGTCTGTCCTCCTTCTCATCTAGGGCCATAGCTTTATCATCGATATCGAATGGATTCTCCTCTAAAAGAGGGGAAATTGCCATAAAGCCCAGTTCAGACCAAAGATTCGCGACGAGACAAAACCGTTTTAGAACGTTGCAGGGAAAAGTTGCAGCGGTGTGATCTGGCCCGTCTCAGCTCGAATCAAGCCGGCTGATGGCGTCACCTGCGACTCAGCTTGTCAAATCGCCAGTGGCTGGTTTTAGAATGTAAGGCACTTCACCTGTTTCAACAGCCAATCAGCTCGTAGAGAAAAAAATGAACGGGTCGAGATGAACCACTTACTTATGTTTTTGCATACTACACTAGAAATGCAACTGTAGCAAGTAACTCACTATCACTATCCTCATTCATGTTTTAAGATGCTACAAATTATATCCAGCTGCAAAAAACCAGCCTGAAAAGCCGCCTGATAGAACGGAAGTACAGAGAGTCATTGCTATGAGATACACCGTCTCGTCTAGTTGCATTGGTGTAAACTGGCAGGTTTCAGAACGTTGCAGACCGGCGCATTGCAAGTTTCAACTCGTTTCATCACAAATCTTTAGTCTGAACTGGGCTTAAGAGTTCACTGATCTACTTTAAATGCCAAAACAAACAGTGTCAGGGGCTTCATTTTAACAAGGGAATGTATTTCACAGTTAGTGTTAAAAGGGCCTGCCATGTTCTGCAGCATTTTAAATACCAATATTAACTATAATGCGTGAGTTTATGTAACTACCACAAAAAAATAAAACCATGGTCTACACAACAGGTAGCCTCTTTCTTTAACAGCTTCTCAAAATTACACATTTAGCTAATTATGTGTTGCTTCTGGGACTGAAATGATTAATTGATTGGAAGATCAACAGAAAATGAATTGCTAGCTTTTAGATAATCATTTTGCAAGAAAAATCCCAAACACTCTCTGGTGCCAGCCTCTCAAATGTGAGCAGTTGCTGCTTTTCTTTGACTTATGACAGTAAACAAAATCTCTGAATTTTGGACTGTTGGTCGAATAATACAAGTACTTTGAAGACATCACTTAAGGCTGTGGGAAATTCTCTCACATTTTATAGACAAGACGATTCATTGAAAAAATAAATCAGCAGATTAATTGATAATGAAAAATAAACGTTAGTTGCAGCCCTATCCCAAAAGAGGATGTTGCCACTTCTTTGCTTTTATCTACACCTTTTTCTGTTTTTCATTTTGGGAATATGCTATTTTTCTCTTTTTAAATATAATTTAGAGCTGGAACAAATTATTCATTGCATTATCAATTCATCTAATCTGTTCAAATAATCATTTACTGTATATGTGAGAAAATAGTGAAAAATGCCCATCACTATTTCTCAGAGCCTAAGTTGGTATCTTGAAATTGCATGTTATGTCCAACCAACAGTCCAACACTTAAACTTATTCAGGTTAACAAATACTATTAAATAGAATAATCAATAATGACAATAATCATTCCTTGCAGTATAAAATGCACTGTGGAGGCCAGATGATTAAGGCCAGTCCACTCATAAACAGTCTCATCATGTATGTCTCAATATAAATGCTCATTTGACATTCCACTTAATTCCCTTCAAACTACTGTCTGCGTTTTATGCTCTTTGACCCTCTGAAATCACTCACAGTCCGGAATCTAATGCAAATGCTTCAGGGAATCTTGTCTTAGTAGTCAACCAAGGACTTCTGTTGCCATGTAGAATCTATGTTCATTAACTTACTGGTCATATGCACTTTACAAATATCAGAACAGTGTTACAGCTTCTGTTTGGAGACAGTAACAACAGGCTTTGCTTATGTTTATTTATCGGCAGGTCTCACCATCACCATCACCCTCGCCCTCTCCATCGTCTCCAGCCTCATCATCCTGGTCCAGGTTGAGATCCTCTGGCAGATCCATGGCCTCAGGCTCAGGTCTCTTGTCCTGCTGACCGTGGTAGGGGTCCACTTCATGCTCATCAAACTCCCTCTGGGAAACAGCAAGAGTACAGATCAGAAACAGCAAAGGAAATATCTGATACTAATCCTGGATGAAATTTTAAAAAGTAAATGAAAAGGTTAATGACTGCTGCAGTTTATTAACTGTGTGCAGGCAGGGTTATTTGTGAATTTCTTCACTTCTTAATAAAAAAGATGACCTCATCTCCTTGTTCATGGATTTTCTCTTTCTCCTCCTTGTCCATCTGTTCATCTTTGTCCTGGTTTTTCATGTCTTTGTTAGGGTCTGCAGTATCCAAGTTGTCATCTTTAGCAACCAGCTCTGATTCTCCCTGAGAAAAGTCAGTGTTGGCACATTGACAAAAGTGACATCTAACTGTTGTTTTCACGTGAATCATTAGTTAAACCAACTAGAAATATTTGATGGGCAGGTTTTTAATACATGTAAACTGGTGCTCTACATAATCTTTTCAAAATGTGTATGTCTTTCAAATGTTCTCTTTATAAGCCTTGCGGTCATTTTGTGTTCTGTACCTGGTCCATGCCCTGGCCAGACTCTTCCTCCTTGTCACTTCCTTCCTCCTCATCATCATCCTCATCATCATCCCCCCACATTCTCTGATCCAGAGTGTCCGTCTGTCCTTCACCCAGGTCACCCATCTTTTTATCCAGCTCCTCCTCATCCTCTTTAGACGACTCATCATCTTCAGCTGCAAATGATTAAAAGAAGAAAAATCAACTCAGCAGCGATTCTAGAAGACATTTCTAGTGAAATTCACATATTAGATTCTCAGTGTCCTTATAAAAGGCCACCTGTACTAAATAATTAAATAGGGATTTCATTTCTGGTGATCTTAGCTAGAAAAAAAGCTACCCTCCCTCGCCTATTGACTGTATGCGTTTCAAGGAAAGAACAAGGAGGTGCTCAGACTTCGTTATTTTGTCTTGTGTAGGTTGACATCTGCTGCTTGTGATCACCTTGTGCCTACATTTAAACAAATATCTTATCAGTTTTATAATCTAATGTACAGCTGGAAGAACATGAGATCATTTTATTCTACAGCAGTCTTTACATAGCAGCGCTAATTACATCAGTTCTCCCATACAGCTCTGGGATCATCTGATTATGTTACCGTTATAACAGGCATGGTGACAGGTCAGACAACAGAAGTTAGAAACAACTACTGCAACACAAAGTTAGTATACTGGTTAAGCTAGCTGTTAGCTAGTAAAGGCTGAATGTAACTTTGTGCCGAAGATTGGCTTTTTAATCTGATATCTGTGATGGATGTGATGAATAAATGTGGACGTGTGTTCCCAACTTTGAGCAATTTGTAGCAGGCTGTCTGAACTGATCAGGACGGAACTGTTTTACTTGTATTTACTATAGCAAGCAGTAGCAACCAGAAGTCAAAAAACAAAACTGGAAATGGAACAAAAACAAAAGGTCAATAGGCAATTCAAGATACCTGGTCCATTCTCATCTCCATCATGCATTTGGCCATCAAAGTCCTCTGACATCTCGATAGCATTTTCTTCGTCCTTGATATTCCCTTTTTCCTGCTGTTCTTCCTTTTCCTGACCCTCCTGGAAAGCGTCCTCCACCTGGAGGAAGAAGAATGCAGGGATAGCGTTCTGATAAATGTTGGTCAAATGATTCACCTCAAATTTGATAGGCTCCTTATACCGTTTCAAGTAATCATTGGTTAAGAAAAATTGTTTTTTGCTCGATATGCCTTAGTTAGACATGCCATACATGGCTATTTTTAAATAGGCTACTCAGAAATACTTGCTTGTCAGCATGGCATGCCCGTTGTAATATCCATGATATAGTCAAGTTTTTATAGAAAAATTAAAGCTGCAAACAGCGATGAACGGGCCCGAGCACCTCCCGCACGTCGGGGCGTGCAGCATCCGCCACTTGATGAATTACTAAAAACTAGGATCTCTGTTCTCTGCGTGTTTGACCAATGGCAGAGCTTAGCTCCTACACACACACACACACACCACTAACAGCACTATGTCAGACTATAAAACTTGTAATTTTCTGATGTCAATAGGTGGCGCTATGACTATCAGTGACTTTTGGCATATAGATGCCTTCAGACCGGTATTGTCAGGTAACATGTGAAGTTTGGAGCAGATTGGACAATGTAAAGTCCATTTGAAAAGCACTTCCTGTTTGGCAGCGAAGCGCAGCCATTTAGCCACACCCATTTCCAGAACACATATCAGACAACTAAATTAGTCCGTTGTGACGTGTGTGGCAAGTTTCATGAGCGTTCAAGCATCCCTGGCCCCTAAAAGAACTGCTTCCTGTTTCATGGCGAAGAATGCGTGTCACGGNCTTCATGAATTACTAAACACTAGTTCCTCTGTTCTTTGCGTGTTTGACCGATGGCAGAGCTCAGCTCTTACAGACACACACATACAACTAGAAGCACTATGTCAGACTATTAAACATGTGATTTTCTGATGTCAATAGGTGGCGCTATGACTATCGGTGACCTTTGGCATATAGATGCCTTCAGACCGGTATTGTCAGGTAACGTGAAGTTTGGAGCAGATTGGACAATGTAAAGTCCACTTTTGAAAAGCACTTCCTGTTTGGCAGCGAAGCGCAGCCATTTAGCCACACCCATTTCCAGAACACATATCAGACAACTAAATTAGTCCGTTGTGACGTGTGTGGCAAGTTTCATGAGCGTTCAAGCATCCCTGGCCCCTAAATAAACCGCTTCCTGTTTCATGGCGAAGAATGCGTTGTAACGGTAATGCCATTTGATGAAAACTCACAGAGTGTCACAGTGAAGCATCAACAAGTGCTTATGGCACTGTTGACCAAATTTGAGGTGGATCTGGTTCACCTGCAAGGAATAATGTATGAAAGTGTTGGGACGAGGAACTTCCTGTTGTCACCGGGTGGCGCTATGACTTTGATGAAATATTGACCCCTAGGTGTCTTCAGGCCAGCAATCTTATGAAATGTGTGAAATCTGGAAACGATCAGATTATATGGAGCCGAGTTACAACAGTTTCTTTCTTTATGATGAGACATCAAAATTTGCCACACCGCGGTGGCCACGTCCTTCAGTGAAAACTCACAATATTCACTGTAAAGCATAAGCAACTGCTTAAGGCTTAATTGGCCAAGATTGAGGTTGTTCTGCTCAACCTACTAGGAGCACTATGTCAGACTGTAAAACGCGTCACTTCCTGTTGTCAACAGGTGGCGCTATGACTATGACTGAATATTGGCAATTAAATGGCTTCAGGCCAATGTTGTCATGACACATGTGAAGTTTGGAGAAGATTGGACAATGTAAAGTCCATTTAATAAGCACTTCCTGTTTGGCGGCAACACACTGAAAATGGCGGTCCCGTGACGGCCACGCCGTTCGACGAAAACTCAAGCTTTGAGCAACTTTGGATCCCAAAAGCCTTGAGATGGTATTGGCCAAGTTTGAAGTCGATCCGATAAATTCCCTAGGAGGAGATAGATTTTTAAGAGAGGCTGACTTCCTGTTGGGTTTAGGGCATAGCTCCAATAGACTTTTTTGTAGGTCTTGGAATTCTACACCTGATTCCCACATTTCGTACATCTAGGTGAAACGTGCTGCAGGGGCTCTTTTTTTAAAGATTTGTAGGGGGCGCTATTGAGCCATTTTGCCACACCCTTGCGCGAGACCCATAAAATATCAAATTTTTCACCACTTCTGATGCCTGTGCAAAGTTTCATGAGTTTTTGAGCAGTTTTAGCCCCTCAAAATTGCGATTAAATGTGAAGAAGAAGAAGAAGAAGAAGAAGAAGAAGAAGAAGAAGAATTCCTACAGTTTCAATAGGGTCCTCGCACTGAGGTCGGTGCTCGGGCCCTAATAAGATCTCATCATGCTTTCTACTGCCAGCTACTAGCTTTTCCCAGAGCTTTTAACCATATCTCATGGGCTTCAGCGAATGATTGGGTTTGTTCAGAACAAAGACTCTTGTGCAAACTCTGTTAATGAGGCCATGAAATGTAGTTGAATGCTACAGAAAAAAGCTAGTAAGTGGACCTTGAGTTAAGATTATTTTGTAAAAAAATTCTAAAATTTCACATATTTCTTCACCTGATCTTCATTCTCAATCTTGTCACTGACGTCTTTGTTGCCGTCTCCTTCTCCTATACCACCACCCTCGTAGTCGAGAAACTCTGTGGCACCTTCTCCATCTCCACTGTTCATCAGCTCCTGAGGCAGGCAGAAACCCTGAGGAGGAGGCCACAACAATCATTTAGTCACTGCTTTTAGTGGAATTTAATGCCTGGATTACTTTTTTGAAAACAAATATTTTCAAATGAGACTGACTAACTCTTGTTGTGTCTGTACCTTCTGAGCGAGCTCAGTAAAGATGCCTGCCAGTACAGAAAGAAGTTTGCCTGTGCTCCTGTGTGCTCCCAGTGACACAGCCAGATAGTAACGCACCACGTCAGAGTAAATCCCCAGCAGAGGCTCCAGACGCACCAGCATCCGGCACGCCCTGTTCACTTCCTGAACACACACACACACACACACACACACACACACATCAATAACATGGACAGATGCTGATGGCATGCCCCATTCTGATATAATAATGAGCTCCCCACAAACTTACAAGTGTTGAATACGTGTGTTTGTTTTTGTGAGTTTTAAAGTCACAAATCTCATTTGTATGATAGAGTTAGCTTGATTTGATTACAACCTGACTTTTCAGTTCTTCAAAGTTGACATAAATGAGATTTTAAATGAGAACATGTAGGTTATAGGGAAATCAGCTAAATCTTTTTGAGAGACTATCACGAATTGAGATGGATTGATTCAATGAACTTTGTTAAATTTGACTTCATTTTATAAATTCTAGGTAATTTGTCAAAGATTGTTTACTGAAAGGCCAGAGAGAAATTAGTCACACAATATAATTTGTGGTTTTAGCACTTTGCCAATCATGATGCTTTTATTTCAAAATAAGAGTGCACTGGTATTCAAGAGGACTCCATCAAGGATTAACAAGTCGAGTTAGAATTAACTGGACCATTTTACCTGGCTAACATCATATAAACTTGAATAAACTAAGCCACATTTGAAGAATGTGGCCCTGGATTGGAATTAACATAATATGAACTGGTCATCATCATAGCAGTGTGGATTAGTTTAGATAAAAATGAATACAAAGAATGGGGTTATGGTCAAGTCACTGAATCTGTAAAAATCTTGAAAAGTTGTAAATCTTGTATCTCTGTAAAAATCTTGAATCATTCCATTTTAATTGCAGGTGGACAGTAAAGGATTCTAGATGTCATATGTGTAACTGTTCTTGGTACCTGGAGCTGTGGTGACTGACAGGAGTCTCTGTGTGTCCTAATGCGGATCAGCAGCCTCTCCAGCCCAGCACTAACATCTCCCACACACAGAGCCTCTATCTCAGCTGTCAGCTCCTCCTCCAGGAGTCGAGTCACGTGACCGGGTTTCAGCAGGTCCTCAACAGGCCCTTCATCCTCCTCCTCTTCAGCACCCTCTGAAACATCACATAACATCAGTTGACATGGGAAGCAAAAATCTACCAATGATCAGAGATTCTGTGGACAAAAACAGCTTGTGGATCACAGGGGGTCAAAGGAGAATAGTGAGAATTGGGCAAACAAACAGACAGCCCACAACCAGGTACAGTGGTTGTAGGATGTATGTGGGATGCCCTCTCAGAATACAGCACTTGTCAGAATTTGGCTGTTGTATCTGTAGCCCATTTAAGATAAGGACCATGTCGGGTGCTGATGTCTTCAGCAAAGAACAAGAAACACAGTAAACACAGCAACATCAAAACTGGACTGTTGTGTGGTTGCTCGAACATACCGAGGTTCCTATTGCATCATGCTAATTGAAGGATCATAATTTGGTGCAAGAAACATCAGTTTATGTAGCCATCCTATTTGGTGTCAACAGTACAGGTTGGAACTGGCAGTAAGATGATGTGGGACATGTTCGGCTGGCACACATAAGAGCCCCTGATACCTTCTGAAGAACATCTAAAACAGCTTGTGATAACGGTGCTAACACAGTGGCTACAGTTTCATCATACTTGAACGGACGGCCAAAAAAGGCCTGAAGACCAAAGACTGCTACTACACTGGTGTAACCTAGTAAAGCCAGCAAATCAGTGTTATATTGTTGCTTGGAATGTTCTACATTGGAATGAACCAACATTTGAGTAAGATTTTGAATTTGTTCCCTTTTCTGCATACCAGCCCTGCAAGAGCATTGCCAGCCCCGAATGCATAATACTCACCTCTCTTGACGTCTCCATGCTCTCTTTGTTGTTCTCTCTCCCTTCTCTTCACAAGCTTCTGGATAGCGCACAGCACTGTGTTGATGTTTGTCTCCAGCTCAGCAGAGAATTCAGTACAAAAGGCAGGCTGGTGATCTGTTAGGGAAATAAGAAGAGATAAATAAGGAGGGGAACTGTAGAACCATGGTACTAAATGTGAATTCATCTAACTATACAGTCTGAGTGCTGCTTTTAAACAGCAGCAAAAGTTACTTTTTTACCCCCCTTACTTTGTCTTCATGTCTGTCAGTAGGATGTGTTAGTAATATCTGAAGGAATGATGGTATTAGGCTGACTGGTCAGTGCATTCACCTGAGTATTCGAGTCCCAGGGAGAACAGATGGGTCTTCCAGGTAGTGAACTCTGTGATGTTAGCCTCCACCTGTCCTCTGACATACTGCAGGCTCTGGGGGATGGCCGGCTGGCTGTCTGTGCTGCCGACACACACGGCTGGGGTGAAGAGCTGCTCCATGCTGGGCATCTGAGCCACTATAGCTCCCAGCTGGTCGAAGGCTGAACAGCATGTGACAAAATTGTTCCTGTGGAAAATAACAGTGTTGTTGGGACTGTTTTGTTACTGCTATATCAGATTTCAAATAAACTCTTCAGTGATTATTTTTTACCATGTGTGGAGTACTCTTTCAGAGGTCTGCTGTGCCACATTGTCCAGCTCCACGTTCAGGCTTCGAGTCTGCTCCAACATTGCATTGATGCGCTGGTTTAGCTGGTACCAGGCAGCGTCTCCCCTCCGAATCAGACAGCCATGGGGTTGGCGCTGTGCTGCCAGCGGGGACGGGCACCTCAGGGTGTGCTGCCTGCAGCTGCTCGTCTCCTCCTTCTGCTGGAGGTCCTCCGGGCAGCATTGCAGCAGCCAGGCCAGCTGGTGCAGGAGGGTGGTGCACTGAGTAGCCAACGCCTGACCTCTGCTGACCCAACCCTGGAGAGAGGCCTGGGGTGGGAGGGTGCAGCCTGGGTCCTCACTGTGGCTCTGCAGGTGGGCCTTGATGCCATGGACACTGTTTGTCAGCCTCCTGTGAGTGGTTATGACATAAGAAGAGATAATAGGTTTTATTATCATGCATGCGTTTCTCTAAATCTTGGGACTGCATATGATAAGTCCTAAAAGAGGGATGGATATTAGTTTTGCACATGGAAAGTGTTTGAAAATGAGATTATAATTTAACTTTTCACTAATTTTCATATGCAGTCCCAACTTAAAATTAACCAAACATGCAAATGACCACAATGTTAATGCTGAGTGTTTGATGATGTTTATGTATATGGTTTAATTTTATTGAGTTGAGAAGTAGACTCAAAAAACAAACAAAAAAAAAACTACGTTTGTTGTCATCTTTTACAATTCACATCTTTACTTGACCTTGACCTTCACGTGATGAGGTCAAGGAAATTTCCATCCCAGCTACAGGTCAGCTATGGCTGCTGTTTTGGAATGGTAAATGGACTTTTACCATATAGCGCTTTTCAACCGTTGAAACGTTTCCCAAAGCGCTGTACAGTAATCTAAGCTTTTTAACAGTAGTCTAATTCACCCACTCACACACACATTCACACACCAATGGGGACAGAGCTGGCATGCTGGCCTCCACTGGGGGCAACTTAGGGTTCAGTGTCTTGCCCAAGGACACTTCCACATGTGGACAAGAGGAGCCGGGATCGAACCACCAACCCTGGGGTTGATGGACAGCCGCACTACCCTCTGTACCACAGCCGCCTGTAGCCTGTAGCTGACCCTGACCTCTGATCTCACTGGGTGTAGGCAGATTAATGAAAATAAATGTCCCCAATGGGATCAATAATAATAATAATAATAACAACATAGTATTACAATAATATTGCTTTGGCATTTTAACTTGATGCCACCATTGTATCAGAAGCATTTATATTTTTAATTCCATACCAAAGGTGTATTATCTTCTGGGGATGAGGGGCACATATCCACCTTTACTCACTAAAACCTCTTTAAACATTGACCTCTTCTGTCATGTTCTGTTTTTATTTACAACTTATATTCTTCTAAAAAGCTGCTGGAATTGAACATCAAAGATAAGACTGTATTAGACACAGATCTGTGTAGTTAAGATGGAAATACAATCATCCAACCACTTCTGAAACCAAACCCAACCTACATCCTTGTTCTTTTGTTCCATAATGTGTGTAAACATAGTTGTGTGGCAGCAGACTGACCTGAAATGGACCCACTGCTCAGTGAGCTCGGCCAGTCGTCGTCTCTGTCTGAGGAGCAGCTTGAAAAGGTGAGAGGAGAAACCTCTGCAGCGCTCTATGTTCCCCAGACCCAGCTCCTACAACCAAACAACAACAACAACAACAACACACACACTTTAGACTACAGGGCCAAAATACACAGACTAGACACTGAGGATCTGCAGATGCTAAAATTTGCTCTTCATCTGTAATCCCTGGCCTTTAGCCATTAGACAGAGCTGTAACAGTAGTAAGTGCTACAAGTTGCTTTATTGTGGAACATCAGAGAGTATATGTCAGTATATTTCTCACCTTGGCAGCATGCTGAAGAGCAGTCTGCAGGGCTGTTCTCCTTGCCCATGAACGGTAGAAGTACTGCTGACATCCATCCCATGCTGTCAACAACTCTGTAAACAACCTACAACATCAAGAATGCAGAGGAAAAGGCTTTCAGAGTGTGTCCACTACTTAGGATTGACCTAGGATTAAACCTGATTTTTCTGTCAAATTAATAATAAATTAACATTAGTCACCATAAGCTACAGGTTATACCAGACTAAGTAACACTGTAGCGACAAAACTCCTGAGTGTGTTAAACTGAATTGAAGAATATGTTCTATTGCTAATGAAATTAGTCTTTCATGTGGTGGCAATTATGGGATAATGATAAATGCTAAAACGTGGCTTAACAGTAGCACAAATAGAGAATATATCCATCTAAAGTTTACAACATTAGTAAACATTAGCCATCATAAGATACTTGTTTTCTTTCAAAAGCTAGTGTCTCCATAAGCTGGGATGTTAAGTGATTTTTTCTAATATATCACACAGCAGGCATCCTTAACCAAAATAACATCAACGGACAGCTGTTAACCAAAATAAATACAATGTCACTCAGCTGTTATTGCATCTATGAACAGGTTCTATTTACATGCTCTCAGCCAAATCCTGGTTCCTGACAGCAGAAAGAGCAGTTCTCATCTCCAGCGGCTGCATACAGAGGGTTTGCTGTGGGTCAGCTGTCCTGTTCCACGTCAGGCCTTTACGGTATGACAGACCTTAATGGGAGCATCATATACATCATAGAGAGGTTAAGACCGTTTTTTCTTTCTGAGACTTAAATTACTACGTGACACACGTAAATAAGAAAGGAAAATTCACCTATTTCTGTGAGCATCTTGAAAAGGTCTGACAGAGCTCTCTGCTTCTGCTGCAGGATGTGCTTGACCTCAGCCTTCTGCTTCTCTTTCTCTGCTGACGTGTCGATGGTGAGGCTCTGCAGGTCTCGTAGGTTGCTGATGACCTCGCCTGAAAAGAAGAAAAAAAGGACACTGCATTAACACTGAGGTTGCAGCAATATGACAAATTGGAAAGCAGCTTTCTGATATAATGTTGCTGGTGATTATGCCACTTATATTTCATCATATTTCAAGACTGCATGAAAAAGGAAACCAGTATGCAGTTGGTCACCAGAACTGGAAAAAAAACAATCGAGAGCTTTAATTAGTTATCATTTCAAGCCATGTATAATATTCCTATACTATCTCTATAATATCCCCTTAGTTGTTGTTTGCCAGTTGTTTGTCACAGGTGCAATGTAGGCAAAATATTCATAACACACCCACATCAGGATTGTCACACCCATTTTGGCAGTATGGGTCAGCCCAAACAGGAGATTCTGCTAGAGCAGTGGCATTATCGGCCATAAGAGGCCCAAGACATACAGCCATGATAGCCGGCCTGTGGAGCTGTACTTAAACTTACAAACATACTCACAATGACATGATGTTTAGCAGGTATGATGTTGATGTTCACCATCTTAGATAAGCATGGTAGCACACTAACATTAATTAGCAGTAAGTACAAGAGCTGAGGCTGATGGGAATGTCAGTTTTGCAGGTATTTTGTCATAAAGAATTGGAAAAATTTTAATTTTGACCTGATGATGATGCTAGATGAAAAGTCAGAGGATCAGCAATTATTTAAATTCATCCAAAGAGCAACATGAATGTCTGTACCAAATTTAATGGCAATAGTTAAATTGTAAATTATCCTGAGGGTGGGGCCAAACAAAAGGCCATGGGGTCATTCAAATCAAAAGTATTTATCCTTCTGACAGCATGAATGTGCTCAGCAAATATCATGTCAGTCTGTCTGTTAGACTTTAATATTTATTGTGTTTCTTACCAGTGAAGTAGTCCAGGTCTTCAGTCAGCTGAGGCGCTGGGTTTTTCTTCAGCAGCTGCACGCACATTTTCTTCATCTTCCTGGCCAGAACAGGCAGACGTCCCTGTAGAGATGAAGCTTCAACGCCTTCATCTGGGCCCTCATTCTGAAATATCCAATTTATCTTAGGTTATTCATTCATTATTTACCATCATAAAGCATATGACAATAACAGATTAGAAAGAAAGAAATCAGAAAGAAAGAACATAGATTATTAATTAGATTATGAATAACAATAAAAACACTCCATAAGACTTGTACCTGCAGATCTCTGCCCTTCCCAGGCAGGGTGCTCTTCAGTGCCTGGTGAACCCGATGGATGGGTGTTTCCTCTGGGTTGGCATCCACACTGTCCAAGCTGGCACTGCTTCCCTGCTCCACTAGGGCGGGACCACTCGGACCATTCAGAGCCTCCTCAAACTTCTTGACAAACTTGAAGAGAGTCCTGAGAGAAAAGAATATACCGTAGGCAGAACAATGTTGGTGGAAGGGCAGCCATCTGTCCTGTTAAAAGGTCCTTGAGCAGGACTAAAAAATAAATATACAGCATAGCACTAATCAAATCGCGGTGATATCTTACCGATGTGTCTTCTCCACTGACTGTTTGATGGACCAGAAACTGACATCGTTCCACTTGGAGATCTTGACAAAGTCCTGAGGAAGAAAATTCACATAACAGTGGAACTTAAGAATGTGCATGCAGTATTACTCTGACATGTATGGACAAGGTTTCAGAGTACTGGTATGCAATGAAAAAGGACACTAGTATAAACCTTGAGCTCCTTCTCAATGGGCTGTCTGAGCCGACTGATTCTGGTCTGGATGCAGTCAGAGAACTGACTGTAGTATTTGTGCAAGTTCCACAAAAGACTGGACAATGAATCTGTAAGATAAGGAAAGAGTTTACAATGTAATCCCACATCAATGGTGCAGTCTCTCTCACAGTTACAAGGAACAAATACTGGATATTACTTTGTTTTGACCTGTCACTTTGTATTTTGAAACAATAAGCTTCAGTGATGAGATGGTAATTTCCATCTCACTGTTGAGTTTAGTCAAAATCCAATCAGTGATGTCTGAGTTAGTTTGATGCAGGACAACAGACAGTGTAGCACCGAGGGCTGACCCTGTCGGGTCAACGGATCAATAAATTCATCAATATCTACAAGACCAATTATGATGTACTGTAATTAGTTGACAAATTGCTGTTCTTTTTTGCAAATTAATGTCTGACAATGCATGCATATTTTGCACTTGTTTCCATCAGGTGCTTCACCACTGACTCTCACTATTGCATCCTTTTACCGGTTGCTTGTAATGTAGGCAATATATAAGTTAAAGGTTGGCTTTGATGAAATCGCCACAAAATGAGTACTGTGGATTTTGTCCCCCATCTTCTACAGTGTAGTCATGTTATAAAAGGGTTGATTCATGGTCAGTATGGAGAGGAGGAATGATTACAGTGAACAATAACTCTTTCAACGTACATAGAGCATGCGAGTACTGTATTAAAATTGACTTGTATAGGATAGAGTAGTGATGGCTGACCTTGTCCAGGCTGGTTGGGGACCAGCAGGAGGTGGCAGTGGAAGCTGAGCAGCATATCCAGGCGGCTGTTGAACTCTCCCAGGGTGGAGCCCTCCATGAAGGCCTGGAAGGTGGAGGATAAAGATGACAGGGAGAGGCGCTCCACCTCATCTGGAAAGGATAGTAACAGGAAGACAAAAAGTCTTAGCAGTTACAGCATTTTTAATGTAGTATTCATTTTTTTCTTTGCTATTGTTTGTGTCTGGAAATACATCCTGAATAGTTATGTTGTAGTAGTGAGATAATACTGGTGAACTGATTTCACTCTCCATTGTTTTCACTCAGCGAAATAAAAAAAATTGCTTTATTACCTGTGCCAAAAAATCGTCTTAAACATTCAAATCATCAGCTGGTCATTCAACTGAATCAGCACACACTCCGAGCCATTGTGTATGTACCTGTATTAGAATCCACCCTCTGTTCCTCCAGATATCTCTCTACTAGCTGGTAGATAGAAAACCAGTGCTTGGTTGATTTCTCAGTGTGCCGCTTCATTGCGTTGTCCAGACTGCTTGACCAGCAACTACATGTACCACACAAGAATGACAGGACAGTACACATTTACATTCTACACATAGAAACATGAGCTTTCATGGAAGTCTGAGATAGGTTGTATGCAACGTTTACATTTTTAGAATGACAGTGGCACAAGCAAAAAGGTCAAAGGTTATCAATTTCATTAGGATTCACCCACTAGGGAGCATTGTATACACTGGTCATGGTCTTATAACCTGGTTGAGAAAAACATAGGACAAGTTGAGAACTCTAGTCCAGTTTTCCGGTTCCAGTTTCTCTGTATTATCTAGTATCTAAAAATTAACATAAGATGCTGGCTGGATTTAGGCCCTCTGTGTCTTACTTGAGCTCCAGTTTGCGCCACTGGATAATAAGCTGGGTGACTTGTTCCAGTTCCTTCCGCATAGAGACTGAGCGGCTGGCGTTATTCTCCCAGTCCTGATGAGAACAGCAGAAAACAGAGGTGACAACAAATAACACAGAGCTCACCTCTGTGCAACTGAGTAACATTTGAGAAACTATAATTCAGATTTTCCTATGTGGAACTCCAAAATACACAAATATAATCATGCATGACACATGAGGTATATTGCTAAGAGAGCTCACCTGTGCTTTACTGAGCAGGATCTCCAGACCATTGAGGAACTTGGCCAGTGGACTGGCCAGACTGAAAGCCATAATCCTCTCCATCACAACAGTCAGCTAGAAAACAACACACAGAGGCAGGATTACACATTATAGCAACCAAAACCAGTTTCACAACTCATCTGAAGATTCCATACTACTTCAACAGGTGTATTTAGAGCAGGAGATGACCTACTTTGTCTACAGGCCACAGAAACTGCAAATAAACACTTACCAGTCACTTTTACTGTTTAAGCAATTGCATGGAATTTTTTTACTACTTTTCTACTCTGTAGAGATGGTATAACTATACAATTCTAGATGGACACTGTGGTTATGGTTACTGATTTAAATTTTGAGCTTGTCATTTAGTAATATTTAATTTAGCCCTTAAAGATGTAAGATACCACAGTTTTTATTAATATCCAAGACCCAAAATTTTCATTGTCAGTTTGGTAGATATAGATACCAATACAGTTTTTCATTTGAGTGTATGTCTAGTTACCACCAGTGAAATTCATCACTAACTGTTATGCTTTCTATAGATTATTTATTAGTACCTGTCCTGATTAAATACACTAACCTGCTAACAAATGTCTCCAACCACAAAAATCCTGTGAATCCAATACCGCTATAAAGCAATGGCGGCCTTATTAAAAGGGAGAGCTACCATGGTATACCTATCTCCTCACGCTAAATATAATTATTTTGCCCTACCCAATTGGCGAAGAGACTGGAGGTTTGTTCCTGGGAATAACCAAAGCATGTCCATCGAGACGCCTTGCTTCCCGTTACATTCCTTGTTTCAAAATGTGTTATGTTTGTTTAAAACATAATCCCTACATACAAACTCACTGCAGGCCTTGATGTAAAAAGGTAACTGACCTGTACAAGAGCTGGGTGCTCTGGCCAGTCCTCCAGTCTCTGCTTCACTGCCACACTCAGCTGCTCCAAGACAGGAAGACAGAGGCGGGCCTCGCTCATGTTAGGCTGCTGGTAGAAGTCATAAGGTCCTTCTGAGGTGACAGCCAGACCATCAGGACCCCCTGAGCCCTGCACTGTGTTCTGGAGGAGGGTAGAGAGCAGCAGTTCACTGCCTGTGAGCTGCTGGTCCAGTTCAGCATCGGGGGGGGGGGCACAAAAGTCATAATCCACTTTCCATTTGAAAACAATAATCCATTTACGAGAGTATATTTCTGCTTCGCTGCTGAAAAGTGATGAAAAATGTTCCTGTTGCATATATGAGTGACAGCAAACAAGGACACTGACCAATCAGATGATAGAAGCGTGAAATCACAGGGGAAGCAATCTGATAGGAGGCGATCAGGGCGTTGATGTGTTCTTTGCTGTGATTGGCTGGTGTTGTGCTCTGGTACCACAATGATTGGGCATATCCCAGACATAGGCACTGATGAACCTGGACCACTGTATTCATGGCAGCTGGAGACAGAAAGCTGCTCGCACTGGACTCTTTCTCTTCCTCCTCCTTAAGTCCTGAGCCTGCTGGACCCTCCAGACTTGGCTGGGGCATGATGTCTGCAAAGTCCTGATGAAGTATGGACATATACAGTGAGCAAGTATTTATAAAGACCCTTGAATGTTTTTTGTATAGACTCCACAAGTTTTGTCCCATCCGTCGCAGCGCCTCGGGTTGGCAATGTAACTCTGTCCAGATAAGATTTGGTTTAGAGCAAGATGTCTTAATTTAGACAAAAGAGTTAAGACAACTACCAGCCAGATTGCCAGGAAATTTGCTGTGGATACTCATGCTCCCTAGTGGGTGAATCCTAATGAAATTGATAACCTTTGACCTTTTCACTTGTGCCACTGTCATTCTAAAAATGTAAACATTGCACACAACCTATCTCAGACTAATCATTTCAGATTTCCATGAAAGCTGCCGTTGTTGTAACACATTCGAGCATGGACTGTGTGGCTCCACCTAAGTATTGTGAATTGTAATGAACAGCCCCCATGAGTCACGAGCAGTCAAACTTTGTAGAATCTTTTTTCACTTTTTAAAATATAATTTACTTTATTTTCAAATAAAACTTAGTTAAGGAGAACAAGAGGTCGCGATCTCTGTCAAGTCAAACTGGAGGTTTTAGAAAAAAATTGGGACCTAAACGGGAAAAATAAAGTAATAATAATAATTACAAAAACGTGAAGGAATTTAAAGGTGTGTGTGTATAGATTAATAAAATAAATGAATAGAAAATAAAGTAAATGCAAATCGACTGACAGACGGAGTATTCAGAAAGCAAACCGGATGGAACCAATCTGCTCAGAGCATTTAAAAGCACCACGCAGTGTCACGGGGTAGTCCGGAAGTAAACACCGTGCTAACAGGCACTGAGAAGATGCTGACAAACTTTTTAACAGTTTGTGATCTGCGGTAAGGCTGTGCAGGACTGATGATCTACAAAACCCAGAGAGGCAGCCGGTAAGAGCTGAACATTAAATTACGTAGTTTGAGAGACTTTTTCTGGCGGAGATTACTGCTGCTGCCAGACCAGGCTGGATTTGTGCCAGTTTTACGTCACGGGGCTCGGTAGCCCAGTTATGTGTGGCTCGATAATTTTAAAAACTCTTCAGTGTTGCGTGCAAGATGATGTGTCTATTTGCTATATAAGTCTGCTGAATGTGGGTCAATTTGCAAATCTGATGCATGTGAAGTAGAAGCACGGGAAATGATAATATGGTGGACTGTTTGTTAATTGTATTGGAGGTACATTCTGGGTTACTTTTGGTCACAAACGTGGTGAAATAATGAATGATAAATGCTATAGCATGTTATGGGCTTATGGTGGCTTGGAAAGTGTTGTTTGGAGGGCCCGCATAATTTATTATTGAGAAATGTTTGTGCTGGAATGCAGTAAAAGACATGCATTAATACATTGCTTATATTGGCTGCTGGTCATAAACCAAGAGCAACGGGCATTGGTTTTATTTGCATTTGGTATATGAATTAGGCGGAATGAGGAGCTGATGCTTGGTGGTGGACATTTTTTCTGTTGCCTGTTTGTTTGCAATAGCATGTGGTCTTCTTTTGTGTTTTTCTATTTAAAGGTTTTTCACCTACGGCTAATGGCTAGTGACAAGTGGAACTATGTTACTGAACTGTCAAATTAAAAGGAGGAAAAAGAAAGCTGTTTTGTCATTGAGTGAAATCCAGTTCAAAAGCTGCAGGTAGATGCATCAATCCCGTTCAAGTGGGGAAGCTGTATACATTCTTGGAAGTACCTGACAATCTTCTATCCATCTTTGATCACAATCATACAGGTTGTTTCTGCGATATAACATTCAGTTAAATATTATGATTGATTTTGATTTTAATTAAGGCACTGCGACTAGGCCAGTCTATTAAAGCTTCTGACCAGTTCCTGCTTACTTGAAATATCATGTTTATCATTAGGACATACAAGACTGTCTGCACTGTCATCTTATCCAACAGTTATATGTGAATACCTTGTTGAACTGAGGGAACTGGCGTCTGAAGTCCCTCTCCTCCTGCTCATCCTCAGTCAGTCCTGAACCATGCAGTCGACTGCGGCTGCGGTACAGACTGGCCTCCAGCTGCTCTTGCTCGCTTCTCCGCCTCTCCTGCTCGTCCCACTCATTCACCAGAGCCTGAGGAGCATCATGTTACAGTCAGCACAGCAACAGCATGCATTTTATCTGGAAAGTTTGACAAAACTATTATTGAATAGAGTCAAATTTTAACCCAGAAATCTATGGATCTAGGTGTAAACTGAAGCTCTGACCTGACAGATGTGTCTGAAGAGGCTGCGTGTCTCATGGCTGAACTCTCCTGTGGACTGGGTGTGGCACTGCACATATAGCAGAGCGTTCAGGAGCAGCGTGGAGGACTGGGGGACCACATGCTCGGAGTCCTGCTGCTGGGGCAGAAGCTTCACCAGGCAGTGCAGAACATCCATGCAAGCCCTCGAGCAGAGGAAGTCTGCCCGGGCCAGGTAGGATGGCAGGCTGGGGGACAGGGAGGGGAATGCCAGAAGGCAGGACACAAACTTGGGCAGACCAGGTACAGGTGTAAGCGAGGCGGCCACCTGGGAGGCCACCAGTCTCATGCCATGGCGGAGCTGGAGGATGCCGATCCGCACCGGCCCGACCACATCAGGGTACAGGGGGTAATCTTCCAGCAGCCTCTGGCAGAATCGCTGCTGGGAGTTCTGCCACACAGCCTCCTCCTTCAGCAGGCCCTGGACTGCTGACCTAGACTTGGAGGAGGAGCTCTGCAGGGCCTTCAGCAGGTGGGACAGCAGGTGTTCCACAGCTGATGCCTGGCCGATGCTGCAGAGGTAGTGCTGCAGCTCCTGGAAGAGGCGACCATACTGGGGTTCATGAGGTCGACAGGCCTGCTTCCTGGAGAGCTCAGCTATCTGCTCCTTGACCTGCTGCATACGGATCCACAGGTACCTAACAACAACAAGTCAGATAAGTGGTTGGAATTTTAAATGTATTCATTCCTCCTCACCACACTGGCTGTAAAGCCATATGTTCCTTATGCAAATACACTGTAAAAGGCAGCTAAAGAATGTTAGCTTTAGCTGAACTTCAGACAGAATTTTTGCACTGAAAGAGGAATGTGGATTTTGTTGCCCAGTTTTTACATTGGAGTCGCACTAAGAAGAGATCTCAGCTAACTTTCTTCATAAAACTACATCAAACTGTGAAAGCTATATATACTGTGTATATATACATATATATGTATATATACTGTGTATATATATATATA
>LKNJ01001642.1:0-27012 GCA_002120245.1 Maccullochella peelii
CCAGCAGCCTTCAAAGAATATACAGGAAGTCACAGAAATATGTACATCCTGTTAGATCCACCTGTAGGCCACCTGTAATTTGCAGACCACATTCGGATATGTGTGGCTGAAATAAACTTCATTATTAACCACACAAGATATGTTTGTTAACAGATTAAACCTCCATTGCACAACATATAGCAACAATCTATTAACGATGGCTCCATTCCATTAAGTGTCCCAGTAAGCAGTGTCATTGAGTGAGCGTACATAATACCAGAGCCCTGGAACTGGCTCTCCTAAATGGATTGCAGCCATCACTAATGTTATTAATTCCACCGGTGCATTTCCTAGTTCCATTCTCATTAGTCGCTCCACAACATTGTTAGAAAACCACAAATTAAGATGAGCCATGTTTTGCTCTTTTTTTGTCACTTGGTGCCACTGGTCAGTAGGTGTCACTGACTGTTTCCATGGAAACCTGCCCCCTTAGTTCAGAGTTAGTCTGGATGTGGGGCGGCTAACTTTTTAGGCTTAAAATAAATCAGTCTTTATTTTTGTGAAACTTGCATTAGATTAAAGACTGACTTAACACTGAAATAGCCAGAACATACGTACAGATGAATGCTTCAGATGAACCTCTGCTCTCCCGTCAGCTATGGGGAGGAAGGACACCACAACAGCTGCCACTTAAAGAACAATGCTGCTTAGATATTTCACAAAATACGCTCTTGCAGTCTGGCAGCTCCACAGTAAGAGGAGGTAAGTTCCACGTAGCGCTTTGTTTCCTGGGTCAGTAAGACACTGACTGCTGGCAAGCACAGACTCTCTAATATTAATCTGTGCAGAAGACAGGGGGTGTGAGGGTGAAAGTGTACGTGAGGTTCAATATATGAGCAACCAAATATAAAGAAATGCAAGTTCAATTAAATGCTTCAATTAATGATGCATTTTTTTATGCATGTGTGAAATTTGTCATGTTAAGATAAATCTTAGTGGAAGAAGACTGGACATATTTAACTTCATCAGGAAGTGATGACATTTTTCTTTATCATCTCTTTACATAAACATCTGTATTACATTATGATATTTATGGAGCCCATATTTGGTTAAAAACTATCATGCTCACAAGAGGAAATACAGAAGAATAAATGTGTGGAAATGAGACAGTCACTTTCTACCAGTCTTATACTGTAGATACTAATGATCCGTATAAATGAGTGTACAGAGTATGAGGATGAACAGATCATACTGTACTTTATTGTAGAGATTTGTCAGTGCCACATCAGATCAAATCTAGAAGAAATCCCTCAGTTAATATCCCAATAAATTTAAAAGAAATATCTTTGAATCCAACAAATGAAACATAAACAGTGCTCCAGTTCTGCACTGGGACAGACATCCATGTTTATTACCCTACATTTTCAGAATCATTTCCCCAGCGCTGCCAGCGACCGCTTCATATTTCTCCGGCTGATCAGAGGGAATAATTCAGATCGCCTGAGCCTTATTTATGACAGCAGCTATTAACTGCCAAATGTGGCGTCAAGTAAATCTCTCTTACCATGCTTAATTTGTTGTGGACTTCAGAGGTGGATGGCAGATACAGTTGTCATGCTGAGTAATACGCCCTCCTGCTAAACCCCCTCTCTTGTGATATAAGACCATGGAAGCAATTAAGCAGGCAAGACATATGAGGCTCAGGCAGAAGCTTCAGAGTGTCAGGTTGGAAAGTCAACTCGTTTAGGAAGAAACTTCTTTATAATGACTACACACTTTACACCTATTGAAAGTTTTAGAATTCATCTTCATGAGCTATTGGTCTCATTTCTAGAAGTAGTGACATTTTAAATGTACACTGGCTTCATTAAAGGAGAGATTTCCCCTCAGACACTCTTAGACTGATGGATTTAATCAATAAATAATGTTCAGCACATTTTGTAATTCATGGTTGTAACTTAATCCTGCCCTGTGATTGCATACATTTCCCAGAATTCCTTTCGACAGCTACACCATTAATGGCAAGTATAGCTATTTTACAAACAGGTGAATCTGGGACATGTCTATAACCGTGTCTCAATTCCACAATACATACTACAGTAATTCAACCCTGTCTTCTAGAAATTACATTTATATATCACTTAACTGTATACAATATATCTGGTTGCATTGCATTCTGGTCTTTTGAGGCTTCGTTGGTGGGGAAACTGATTGACTGAAACTCTTCTTCAGTTGAATTCTCAACTGACAAAAATGACTTGATGTTGACTGATCTCTCAATATTGTCTTCCTGTGATCCAGGGAGTTATTTGTTAGAGGTGAAATGTTGTCTGAACCTGCTTCTTCTGGGTTAAGAGAGCCAGAGCTTATCCCAACATGCACTGGGAAGAAATTATTGGTGTGAAGAAAAAAAAACAACACACCACCAAACAACAAAAAGGTCCGGCAATACAAACTGCATCACCATTAAGTGTGATTATTTCTTTGAATTTGTTCACTGTAGAATGCCTGTATCCCTTTCCAAATTGCACTATGATGTTGGCTGCATAGATTTGGGATAAAAGTTAATGGAAGAGGACAGATTAGTGAGCAACACAACCCTTTACAACACTGCCACCTGCAGGCACAATAATTGGACTGACCAACATTAAAACACTCATTGCTGAGAAACTCCTGGCTACCTTTAGGACGTCTCACTGCTGTCATGATGAAAACAGGTGAGGATTCATGGTTTCCTGCTAAGATCCACGACCCAAACAGCCAGAGAGCGGAGCCTCGACCCACTCCCCGTGCGTCCGCTTCGTCTCCACACCATCATCAGTCACTCATGTCAAACCCGTGGAGGACACTTTGGGGAACAGCCATTTTATTAATCAAATTTGAACTTTGTGTTAGTTTCTCTTTATTCCAGTGCCACCATGGTGAACACTCATGTTAAAAATAAAAAGTGACATTTTTTATTTTTGTTAAAATGTATAATCATAATGAAGACAGTTAATCATAGAAACTAATCATAGAAACTGACATAATGACCTCACAGCATTTTGGATCAAACTCTTCTCCCTTCAGGCTAACTCAAAGAAACAGAAAGAACAGAAATGGGCCAGGGTAGACAGGAACGAAAAACAGCTTCTTACGTATATCCACATTTTTTTTTTTAGATATTTCCCATAGACATTATAGGTTTGGTTTGAAGGGGGGATTCTGCTGGATTGTCTCACGTTTTTTTTTTTTCCCTGTAGAGGAGCATCACTGCAATGCAGCAACAGTAAATCTACTGAGGAGAGTGAGAGCCCTGAAGACTCTACCTAGTGCACTGAGAGTAGGGGGATCTATCTGGACACACTTGAGTCGGGGTGTTGTGAAGTGCAAACCATTAGTTCTCTAAACCCTCCCTATTCTAGCTAACATCATTTACCACCCTGGCAAACACGCAGTGGTAAACTACACCTGAATACATAGCTGGAGAGTGTCCGGCCCTGTAAGTATACTCACAACATAGTTATTTTTCATCATTACAGTACAGTATAGAGCAATAGTTTTCATATAATTTTCATATCTTTTTTCATATTGCACCATCAGAGAATGGGACACAGAGAAAGATCAACAGAGACTCCATTTCCTAATTAAAACGAGATATGTGCAAACATGACTAAGGACTTTATTAACCAAATCAATTCTTCCCTGTAATATCCACAAATAAAAGTGATTTCTCTTTTTATATATATATTTATAGTAATAAGAATAATAAATCTTCACATTGGATCATTTCATAGTGTGACAAAATGCTCGACTGGGCTGTCTAGCCACGATCGTAATCCTCATTGTCTTTTAATTGGTCAGTCCCCATGCATCCATAGGAAATAGATTTTTTTTTTTCTTCAAAAAAAGTAACAATTTGAGAGCAGCTGAAAAGTTTGGACTGGTGTCAATTGCTTTCATTCCAAGATTTCTCCCAAGTTTCATTCAGTGTTTCAGAAGGATATTCCATAGGAAAAAAATGACTCCAAATCGTCATCTTCCACTCCAGAAAAAAAGAAAATGTCCGGGTTCTTATGAAAACATTGTAGTAATGGTGATAATAGATCATTTGGTAATCAATAATTAATGATCATTAATAGCTGACAACTAACAATTAATAATCACTGATTAATTATAAAGAATTAACAATAATCAAGAATAAATAATGCTCCCTCGTTGATCAATTAGTTTGGCAAAGCTCCGGCTGGAGTCGTTTCCGATGAGTGAATTTTTTCTCAAGTGAAACAAACAAAACAAAAGAAATACAAACAAGAGATAAAAGAAAGCTCTAAAATAAATAAAAGGAGATTAGTAAAAGTGACCCCGCCCTTGGAGGGGGGGACATATATACAGAACTGCGTGGTGAAAGTCAGTTTACTGCACTTGAGTGTTAAGTCCAGTGTTAGAGTGAGTTCTAGTCCTGCCCTAGGTGCCCCTGCTGTTATACCAGCGTGTAGGACTTTGCGTAGGGGTTGCTGCTCTGTTTGAGATGTCCTCGCGAGTCCAGCAGGGACTCCTGGGAGGTGCTGAGCTTGGCGGCCTGGGCCAGCTCTGAGCCCTCTCTGTGGGGGAGTGTGGCTGCAGAGCCAGGCTGCCACTGGGCCACTGGGTCCCTGCTGGCCTGAGGGGCCTCTGTGGGCGTTGGGGGCGCCATGCGTGAGGGCCGCTTCAGTGAGCGACTCTTCTGGGGCTCCAGACAGGCCTGGCCCATGGCCGCTCTCTCCCCACTAGCTGTCCCCCTGGATGAGCCCGAGCAGGACATGCCTCGGTTTAACAGGAAGTCCATGCGCAGGTATGGAGGAAGGTGAACCAACTCGCCCCCTGCGGGACAACACACACACATCAGAGTTAGAGAAAACACATGCAAACATTCCTGCCCAACATCACCTGAACTCCAGCTGATTTTATTAATGAACTTACAGGTGTTAAACATGTCAAGTAGCTGTTCCACCTGGACCTGACTCCAGGTGTTGGTTTTAGAAGACTTTGTTCAGTTTTTGGTCCTCAAAAGAAGCATCTTTTTACTCACCTTCATAGGTGATGAAAATACAATTTGTCAGCATACCAAAGCAATAAATCAAGAGTTTACTCAGTCTGATCACACAGACATGCAGGCTGTCTTTCTGTGTCCTTGCACACTGACCTCATCTAAATTAATAGTAAGATCTTACCCCCAACCTCCATCCCCCTTCACTGTTGACTCCATTAGACTTACAACATATCAATGACTATTACACTAGACTATTTTCTTAAAATGTAATGTCATCTGAATTTTATGCACAGTATGTTAATCCTATCAAGCCAGCTTTTCAATATAGTCTTAGCATGCACACTTGAGCATCTTATATTTTGCAGATTTTGCTTATTTTGTCACTTTTCTAACTCAGTTAACATGAATCCTTTCAGCAGTCATTGGTGTGTCTGAATGAACAACATCAACTTTTCTAAATGGTGTTAGTTTCATGATGCTTTGTTGTAACTGTCTATGTAAAGAAAAATCCCCATAGGGTTGTAAAGATAGCTAATACTAGAATTTGTAATCTCCTCCAAAGAAGATTTGGGATCTGCGTCACTGACAGTGATACTGCTGGATGCTGGATCCAAGGGGATTCTTCTGGATGCAGCTTCTCATTTAGAGCTGGTAGCATCTCTATGAAGTGAGGCTCATTTAGGTGTAACAGCTCAATCATACGTGTTAAATAAATAATTCTCATTCTGTTACAACACTGCAGCCATAGTTTCCTACCTTAGATTTGTAAGTTTTGTATTGAGTTCTCATGAATTTTTTGTGTGAAATATTAATTTTCTAATATCTTGGAACGTCCTATTGTATTTAACTCCGATTGAATTTTTGATTTAATGGTTCCCCAATTTCTCTCTTAGAGACTTTAAGCCTAACTTAACTTAACTGAGACAATCATCAACTTGAATACATTTTGCAACACTTCACTGTCAGCATTAGAGTCACAGTTAATGGTTGGCTATCAATATTAGACAGGAAGTTGAAGATTAGGCATTAGTGTTGTCAGCATCATAATGAGGCCAGTTAGGTTCTAAAAGGTTAGCATGCCATCGGGGGTTCAGGCCGAGACAGATCTGTGGCCTTTGACAGCGCGGCCTCACCCGGTCTGTGGGCCTTGGGCACGGCCATGTTCATGACCCGGCTGACGTCCTGAGGCTTGGGTGGGGAAGCAGTGAAGCGGCAGATGCCCGATTCGGACGGTGTGCTGGAGGTCAGGCTGTCGGTGTAGTCGTTGGTGCCTGCCGTCATCTGCTCTGAGGAAGTGTCAGAGATGAAGCATTCGGTGATGGTGAATTTGGCGTGGCGCAGCTGCTCCTCCATCTTGGCGTGCTCATAGGCTCTGGCGAGCTCCTCATAGGTGGAGGATGCACTCTCTGTTGAAACCATACTGCTCCGCGCTCGGTCTGGACATGGGCCAGGGTTAGTGGAAGGATTAGTGTCAAGAGTTAGTGGCAAAAGTTGTCAGACAACTGATTTGTTGTTAGAGATGGCGAGTAGTGTTATATTGTTATAGCTACGTTTTAAAGCAACTGTATCCAGATATGTTGCTTACCTGTGTCCTGAGATGGGCTGACGCTGTAGCTGTCACTTTCCTTGTCAACAGAGCCTGCAACTCTGGGCGTGGGCAGCCTCCAGTCAGTGCTGAGAGTGTGGGAGGAGACAGGGGGGTGTGGGCGGTTCAGGGTCCATTGGCTGGCGTAGCGGTTGCGAGCAGCTGGGCCGGCTTTGGCTGTGCGGCGGGCTGTAGGGTCTAACAATGAGGAGGAGAACGCTGAGTGTTTATGCAGGTCATAGAAGGACATGACTTAACTTAATGAAATGGTCATGATAGCAATGGGAATAGTAACAAATTCCCTAATCTAATCAGTTGCCACCAAAATTTCCAAAACCTGCAACTTTCTTTTCTGGACTGAAGTTTACCAACTGAAACTCATGCCAGGTCACACTTTGCTGACATATTATGCAGGTGACACGGCGATACACAGTCCTGCCAATGTTTTCACACTACTCCACTGATCTACAGGTGGAAGTAATACGCCAAGATATGCTGAAATGTTCCAGCAAAGGCAATAAAGAAGAAGACTGCAAGCTAGTAAACAATGCAGGATTTAAATGACTTAAAAACTTGGCTTTGCAAATGTTTTATGAGGAAGGACATGCATTCAACATGTTTGTTAGAGCTCAAGGATGCACACAATGAGTTTTGGTGAGCAACCCTGAATGTAAACATAACTTTTGTTTACAAGAAAACTCCACAGAGCACCTTTAAGTGCATGATCACAAGGGTGTGCTGGATGTATGTTGCATTGCAAATAGTATGCCATGTGAGCTGCCTGAACTCCCCTAAACAGAGGTAAATAAAAAGGCACATCATGGTGGAAAAATATAAAATAACAAAAGGAAAACCTGCTTGGAAAAGGAACATGGCTAGAAAAGAACAGGCACAAAGCAAACCACATGTACATTAAATGTGTCATGAAGTTTTAAAAAAAGTGTCCGTACTGGACTTACTGGTTCCTGGTCTGGCATCAGACACGTCTACCAGTGGACCGGTGGCTTGGGACAGGGACTGGTAGTGGACTGTGTGGGTGACTGTGGACGACTTCTGTTTCTGGGTCTCCCCGAAGTCGTTGTCAGTCAGTAACACAGTGGACCTGTCGTCTGTGGGACAGTAAGAAAAACAAGCTTAGCACTATAATAACCATGTTCATCTGCTGTATGCATTACTTAAAAAATCAAGCGCAGAATCAGTACACACCAGCGGTGAGCTTACCAACAGTCTCCATGGTGTCTCTCTCCTCGATCAGGAGCTGGGCTCTGGGGATGTCAATGTGCATGCGCAGTGTCTGTTGCTGTTTGTTAATTGGCTCTGCTGGACGTGTGTTTTTACTGGGGAGCACAAAACAACATGAGAACTTAATTATCAGAAACTCTTGTACTGTTTGCATACTGAGATACTGGCCTTGATAATGGCTGAGCAGCGAAGTTGTTGAACATTCCTACCTCATGAGCATCTCAGCCAAGCTTTTTGCATCTGGGAAACAAACAGAGAAAACATCATTTTACTTGCTGAACATAAGAGAACAGAGGCTAAAATTGGGCACGTACGCAACTACTAGGTGTAGGAAAAGATCATGGTTTTGGTAAAATAATAAGTTAAGTTTCACACGGGACACAAACAGCGGTTTCCTGGGTGAAAGTCCGGTGTTTGACACACTCATCCACCCCGACTCGTCTTACCGCGGAGCCTCTTGAGCCTCTGCTCCCTCCTCCTCCTCCTCAGCACCAGCAGCCCGATGAAGATTACGACGATGCCCACCAACACGCAGGAAATGGTCACCATCATCTTCAAACCTTCGCCACCTCCAGAGTTCTCCTCACTCACATTGGGTGCCTTCACCAAAGGTGCGATGGTACCTGTGCAGGTAAGTAATATGATATGTGTTATGACAGATACTGGGCTGTAAGACATCATTCACATGAAAGAGGACAATTGTTGTAGGAATCCCAAAAGTAAAACCATTTGCTGTGTGTCCTTGAATGATAGCTGCTGAATGACAGTCAAGACCATCAGCAGCTCAAAGCTTAAGAGTTTAACATTCTCTCCCAAGCCATCACGTACAGTGTTCCACCACAAGCTGCTGCACTCTGTAAATATCAGCACTTGACCTTTTGAATACCTGGTGCCCATTCTGTCAAACTCTACTTAAATGCGAATGAACTCATCCGTCATAGCTAAATGCTCAGTCTGGTTTTCCTCTAATCCCCAGTAGGAGGAAGTGAGGTGGTTGGTCTTCAGAATTGGTTATGAAAGAATACCACTGAGCTCCTGGGGTGCAATATGAGCCGGCAGCATCCTTTATATCAAAAGAGATCATGAAATGATTTAACGCATGTGGTGGCATTCAGTAGGCCTGTAATGGAGGTGTCATAAGCAGCCACCAGGTAGAGCCACCGGAGTCAGCATGAAATGGGTTTTTTTATTGCCCAATTCATCAAGGGGACCTCAATCACCTCCAGCCTCGCGCTCTGCCATTAACAGAAACAGTGATTTATTCCTCTTTGCTGCAAACTACGACTGTTAGCCATGCTCACTATGGTACAGTTAGTGGAAACGTGGGTCTTTTATCACAGATTCTCTACGTATTCAACAGTTAGAGTGTCAGTGTTCACATTAGACTACCTCTGGAGCAGCCGGTGAATCATACAGGTACAGTACAGTTCCCTGCCAGTTTCAGCAGACCATGACAGATACTTCAGTGACTGTTCCCTGCAAAGACATGAGTGGGAAACGGAATGGTCCCCTGCTATTGTGTTAACTCACTGCCATCATAGCTGAGTGTAGCAAACTTGACTCTCTTCTCAGCATAGCCGGCGCTGTTGTAGACCTTCATCTGCAGCTCGTACCAGGTGGCCTCCTGCAGGTCGTACAGGATGTAGCTCTTGGTGAGGGAGGTGCGCTGTGCCGTGGTCCACGTGGGCAAGTCTACAGGCCGATACTCCAAGGTGAAGGAGGTGATGGGGCATCCACCGTTATTCCAGCCGTTCAGGTTGAGCTTGACCCGAGTGGCGTTGATGCTAGTGAAGAGCTCCTGTTCTTTGGAGTACTGAGGTTCTGGGGCGGGGGGGGGACAAGAAAAAAAAATGTAAAGCTCCAACCAACAATTATTTTCATTATCAATTAATCTGACAATTATTCACTCGATTGATCTTTTGGTCTACAAAAGTGTCCATCACAGTTTCTCAGAGTCAGAGGTGATGTCCAACCAACAATCCAAAACACAGTTTATTATTGTAGAAGACTAAGAAAACCATCAAACTTTCACATTTGGAATTAACTGCCATTTTTGCTTAATTAATACTTAAAACTTAAATTGCCTGAGCGATTTATCGATTATCACAAGAGTTTCCGGTAAATTTTTTGATTCGTATCATTAATGTTTTTTCTTCTTTTCTCTTCTTCTATACCTTTCCCATGGGTCTTTGCTTCAATGATCTCACTGATGCGTCCCGGCCCCACTGCATTCTGGGCTGTGAGTGTGAACTTGTACCAGGTGCCACACTTGAGGTTCTCCAGACGATAGGAGCGCTCACTGGGACTGATGGCAAAGTTACCCCACTGCTCGCTGTTATCCTCAGAGTACTGCAGAATGTAGCCTGGAAAAGAACACGTGTGGGGAAAGGACTGTAAATGAACAGCCCATCTGGTATTACTGAGAAACACAAACACTGGCAACAAAAAGAAAACCAGAGTTGTATCTGTCTGACCTCTTATGGAGCTGCCGCCGTTGTCTCCTGGGATCCAGGACAGGGTTATTGAGGTGGTGGTTGTCTTGGTCACTGTGAGGCGGGGCTGGTCAGGGGGAACTGAAGGACAGAAAACAGACAAAACCCACAAATGACTGATTGTGAGGACTAGCCTCAGCAAAGAAAAGTTCATTTGCATCCCACAAAGAGCGTTTGTTAACAAGGTGTGTAAATGCATTAACACCAACCCACAGGTGCAGCATTACACAACGTGTGTGTAGATGTTTCTGATGGACTCTAGATGTTAAGGGTTGGTACAGAGATACAGTTTTTCCCACATGTTGCATTTCTTACCTTGAACCTGCAGGTTGAGGACGATCTTGTCCGACCCAAAGCTGTTACTGCCCACACAAGTGTAGTTCCCGGAATCCTCTGCTTTCACTGTGCGAATAACAAGGCTGCCGTTACCATGGACGCTGCGCCGGCTGTCAATCACAACTGGTGCTGGGGTTCCATTGCTGAAACATAGATGTGTTTAGAATCAGCATTATGTTTTCAGTGTCATACGGTAACTTTCCAACTACTGTTGGAGACTGTACACACGTCTTTATCTATTACAATGCCGACTGTATGTTTGTATTTGTGCTGCACTCACATCTCCTTCAGCCACTTGATGGTTGGGGATGGATCACCCACTGCTTTACAGGGCAGCACAATATCCCTCATCCAGGGGGTCGTTACTGTCCTGTTGAAGGTCAGGATCCGAGCCGGGGCTGCAAAAATACACACATGCTTCATCAGCCCACAGAGGAGATGCAGTAACAAATAGATGTGTTGTTGTTTTCAATATTATTTCAGAAAGAGCTTTCTTTTTACATGTGTTGTCCTTTCATTTACTCTCTAAATCTTCAGCTCACTGAGTCAGGGCTACAGGCTCAGGGGCCACAGCCTGATGGTGTGTCTCTCTCTCCATCTGAGCAGTGGAAAAGGGAAGGGGGGACAACCATCACCTACATCTCAGACAGGATGTGAACGTCCTAATAGGAGCTTATGCAACGCAATCAGCTTATCAACTCTCACCAAGCATGTAAAGTGTTGACAGGGCCAAACACCGGGTTATTTACATTCAACTGATGCTCCCCCACCTGTCTCCTCATAAGGAGATACTATGGATGAGCTACTTTTTCAAGCATCCACATGGGTGAAGTGAGATGGAGTAAGAGGGTGAAGCAGGTTAATCCCCAACAAGGGATGCTGTTTGCATTTTAACTTCCAGTACCCTGTGCTACATGAGTTTAAACATGTTATTAAAAGTGAAGAAGTGGACCTACTGCAATAACATGGTATACTTTACATTGTATGCTGCCAAATGCTGTGATATCCTTCCTCATTGCTATTATAACAATGTTTCAACCTGAAGAAGTCCTAGAATCACGCATCCCATCTTGCACATTATAGTCCTGTCAGGCACGTAGATGAGGACACCATTTACCTCTTTTTCAGGTCGACATAAACCTTTAGGGGGTTACTTCTCAGTTTTTTAATTCAACAGTAAATCAGGCAGTCTGTCTGTAGATCAAACGTGGAACACAGTACAGAGATCAGCTCCACCTACCCTCAGCCATGGGTTTGACAGTGATGATTTCGCTGGCGTTTCCACGGCCTGCAGCGGTGACGGCCACCACCCAGATACTGTACTGACGGTTCCTGCTCAGGTTGGGGATGCGGTAGAAGAACACATCTGGGGCCGCCTCAAACTCGCTGCTCACCTGAGTGAGGGAGGACATTCTGTCATAACCTGCTGCTGCAGATCAAACTATCATATTTTCCATCTACATTAAACACTGACTTAATGTTAAAGAACATGTCGGGTGATATTCTATATTTTTCTTATTGTCAACAAATCCCATAAAAACACCAACACCAGCAATGAATTTATCCTACTAACAAGTATTGTGTGTGTATCCAAAGCCTGATATGTTTTAGTCAATCCCACATACATATACACCGTCCAGGCTGTTTAGCCTGGTTACTGTCTGGTTGAAAGTTCCAGGTGTGTTGCAACTCTGAGCACACCCCGCATCACTGATGGGTGTGGTGAGTACACAGTTAAACCACTGCAGGGCAACAAAAACAAGATTTTCAGATGGCGCAAATTATTTTTGGGCACTTTGGGGCAGCGAAAACAAGCTGTGAACACAACACATATTATCCCCTTTTAAGTTTATATGGAAAAATTGTTAGCAAACAGTGGCAGACCCAGCATCTACATATTAACATTAGCATTCATTTCTTCCATGTTTGTTCATGTTCCAAGTCTAATATTGATTCTTGTAGCTCTGCTTTGGTCTCTACTACCTCCTGAGGGAAATATTTTGCTATTTAGCTGCTAAATGCGCCACTATTGTCACTGGCTAGTCACCAACTGTGTCTGTTGCTGGGCAGGTAGTATACAGTGGGTTAGAAAATCAAACCAATGAGGTGAAAGACACTATAAAGCTCCGTAGTAACGCCAGCCTTATCCTTTAAGTTATGTTAGTTAAGTTACATAGCCCGATGACCTGAATGGTCAGTTCATTTTGAATGAACCCAATCCAAAATGCTAAATTGCTAATTATGTCAAAATAGTGAATGTCTAATATCATATTTCTTCAAATGTTTTACCGTGGGGTGTGGGTTGGAGCAGAAAACGGTGTACTTCCTGATGATGCCGTTCACTTTGAGAGGAGGGAGCCAGGACACAAACACCACAGAGTTTGAAGCAGCTGCTGCCTTCACCCCCGCCGGAGGACCAGGAACTGTAAGGAAAAGATGATCTAGTTGATATATTTCCCACATTGAGCTAATGTTATTACTCAGAAGATTTTTATGGTGCTTTTTACACTGATTATAACGATAACAGATGGCCAAATGTCATATTCCACAGCACTTACAGCTCTCCACTTGATAAGCATATTTAAGACCCTTCTTGTCTCATTTTTACCACAGGGGTTCAGTCACTGCTGCAAAATATTCTCAATTTAGCAAAACTGACATTTCTCTATTTAATGTGGAGATCAGACATCCTGTAATTCCTTGACGCCCTACAGCAGCGAGCCAAACTTACACTTCTGCATATCTGCAGAACAGAACAAGTGCAATGTGACAGCTGCCCTTATGCCTTTTACTTGGGAGGTGACTTAATCTTCCTACCGTCCTCCTTGGTGCGGGTGTAAATCTGTTCACTGCGAACACCGTCTCCGGCTCTGGTGAAGGCCAACACCTGGATGCTATAGTTGGTGTACTTCTCCAGTCCGTCCAGCTCCAGAGAGGGCTTAGAGGTCGTCACATTCCTGATCTCTCCGAGCTCTAATGGACAGAACGCAGGACAGGGGGGGACAAGGTGGGGAAATAAAGTCAAATGTCGTGAGGACACATCAGGTCAAAGGCCTTATCCAATGCAAGTCTCTTATTGTAAATAATCCAGTGATATGACAAGCTGCCACTGGTCCCAACATGTGACTGATATATTATACAGCAGATCACATACATAAAAGTAGATGTCAGGCCCCAGGGTGTCATAGCACAGCCTTGGATATAATGCCATATTCAATCACAACCCTGCGTCCAAGGACTGCTGCGGTGGCAGGTCTTGACTGGCAACCTGCTACCCTCAGCTGTTAGGGTTTGAATTATTGATGTCTCTCTGTGTCATTGCTCTCTGTCCGTATCCCTTCTTAACAATGTTTTCTTCCCCCTCCTTTCTCTCTTTTCACTTCTCTCCACAGATCCAAGAGACAATGGATGTACAATTAAATCGCCAGGAGTACCCATTGCACTTGCAGGACTGCAGACGTTTTAACGTACAGTAAAATCAAATAATCAAATCAATAGTGATTTTTAGTTGTAACTTGATGATTTCTGTAACTGTATATGCTTCACACATCCCGTGTATTCCTACATATAGATATGGAAGACTATAGCAAGTCTCCTGTAAGTTTAATCGATTAGTAGATCAAAAAGAAAATGTATTTTCTTCTTTGATTAATTGTTTGAGTCATTTTCCAAGCAAAAATGCCACATTTGCTGGTGCTGTGATGATTAGCTGCTTTTTTTTGGTCGATATGATAGGTAAACTGAATATCTTTGGCTTTCAGACTTTTGGTCAGACAAAACAAGCAACTGGAATATGCCACTACTGACTCTGTAAACTGAAACTGTAATGGGAATTTAAATAACAGAAGAACTTATTGATTAACCAAAAAAAGATGCGGCAAATTATTGAAGAATGAAAATGATGTATAAAATATATAATCTTATATGTCTGGAATGAATTGGCTCTTTGTTTTTACTGACATTTACATAACTTACATGAATACAAGCAGCATGCCTGTAACGTATAAAATGATTGGTGTAACCTTAATATAACCCAATTAACTGTTACTGTCTGAAAAAGTCAAATCAGCCAATACCACGAACACTGGTATACTGACACAACCTGCACCACTGTTTGTCAGAGAGGGCTTCTATCGCCCTCTGCTGGCCAATGACTTTACATTCTCTCAGTGAACAGTTAACTGCAAACACATTAAGTGTTGGCCATTATATATGTTATATTTATATACAATACAAGCCAAACCATTTACAAATAACTACATTTAAATGTAACTTTGAGCATTTGCCAATGGAGCTCCAGGCTGTTACCATGCAAACTAGTCCTGGCTGTCAAGTCGTGAGCGTTCATGTTCTATAGGCGGGCCAACATGATGTGACAGTGCAGGGGTCAAAGGTGACACGTGCTGCCACAGCCAATCCCACTGACACAAACCAGGCATGTGACAATGGCATGGCATGGCATGCAGACTTCTGGCCAGTAGTGGAGGCTACACAGATACCCAGAATACACCTGGGTAACTATAAGCTATAACTCATTAGCATCAATACCAATCCTTATGACTTTAGTTAAGTAATACAAACACAGCATTACACAGTTCTTAGCTCATAACCTTTTGCATTCAGTGAGATTACTGGATAAATAAATACTGGCTCACATCAAGCTCAGCCAGGACGTAGGCAAACAGAAACAAATTTGATGAAAGGCAATTGAAATATTTATGTTTCACTTTGATCCAATAGATACACCAAAGTAAGTCGCTCTGTCTAGTCTCCTCTGTGTGGGAATGTGCTGTGGTTTCCTACATTTACTGGTAATAAAATAATGATCGAATTGCTGTTCAAAAAATCATTGCCATTTAAACCATTTAGAATTTTTCAATCTACATTTTTTTTTCTATGTAGTAGTTTCGAAGATTGGCTTAATTGTTTCCTTTTTGGACAATTTATGTGACTCATGTATTATGTTTTACTGAATCTTTGTGTATTAAATTCAATATGTTCTTGTATAATATATATTTTTAGTTTAGTTTTTTTTTCTATTTTGGCCCTTTCTATAGGCATGGTACACCCCCTATATTGGAGTATAATCTCTCAGAGCTCTGCTCTGATTGGTCCAGTCTGAGAGTAGACTCTTAAAGGTGCCCTGTGGCATTCTCTAGTAAACAAACAAACATTATGTTTACTTTCAGTGTTTGTCACCAAAACACATTGTGTGTATCCTTGAGGTGTAACAAACGTGTCAAGTTAATTTCCTTCCTTATAAAACATTTGCAAAGCCAATTTTTAAAGTACTTTGAATCCAGCATTGTTTACATCCATGTTGGCTAGCTTGCAGTCTTCTTCTTCCCTGCATTTTCTGACACACTGCAGCATATGTTAGTGTGTTGCCGCCACCTGATCAGTGGAATTGTGTGAAACCATTGGTAGGACTGTGTGGATCGCCTCACCCGTGTGCGCAAGACGCAAAATAAACAAAACAAGACTCGCTCTTAAAAATCATCTCCATAGCTCTACTAGAGGTCTAAAATTCCACAGAGAACCTTTAATCACGCAGATAACCACCACCTGAGTGATTCATGTTTGTGTGTCTATATATATCGCTTGTTTATTGTTGCTTGTCCTGTTTTGTGGTGTTTATTTGCGCTTGATAAAAATCATGTCATGGTTGGCACTTTAATTCCTGTTAAAAATGCAACCAAGCAGCTTTAAATTTTTCCTAAATATTTTGATGACAAAGTGCAGATTCCTGGGGACTGTGGCACTCATATACGCTTATGTAAAAGGCTAATATTAATGCTAATGTGAACTCTCCTGCATACACACTGTATTTTTCTAGATGATAAACACTATGTACCTAACATATGTGTCTTTAAGTAGTGTACAGATATAAATGTGTACCTCCATCAGGCAGGTTGGCCCAGTAGATGACCCTAAAGCCCAGCAGGTTGCCATTCAGAGCGTCTTTGGGAGGGGTCAGCCAAGACAGAGAGATGACCTCTGGAGACGTGGCAGTGGCCTGGACGTTCTCTGGAGGGCGACTGGGCACTGAAGGGGAAGAACCAGGAGACAGACTATGAAAAAATTGACTCTCAGTGGAAACTATAGGACTGAGAACACGTGGCAGCACCCTCTGATCTCCACTAGGTTGTGATATATCCTCAAAAATCTCTCCCAAATTAAACTGTGCTGTCTGCCTCACACTGGTGAAATACACAGTGTGTTGTGTTGGGCATGACCTTTGTAAAAATGAATTCATATATATTAAACATATCACATCTAATATCTTTGTAGAATTCTTTGTTGGTTTGTGCAGCATCCCTAGTGTTTTAGCAAATGGCTTTTTTTCTTATGTTGTATCAGACATTCTTTACTAATGTTGTCTTGTTATGTTTTTTTTCAGAATATTCTGTACATCATCACAACTTCCCTGAGTCTGATATCGTATTCCAGCTTCCTCTCCCTCCTGTCTTACCGTCCTCCAGCGTGGTAGCAGCCACCTCTGTGGAAGAGGGCCCTGTCCCAGCGCTGTTGCTGGCTTGCACCACGACTCCGTACTGGGTGAACTTCTTCAGGTTGTCCAGCGCCAGGCTTTCTGCATTGTCCCCTGTGGTCTCCACGCTGATCACGCTGAACTGGTAGTTTCCACCAGAGCTGTACTCCCTGTAGCCCACCTGGTAGCCTCTGATGGCTCCATTCTGGAGGTGCTTCTTGGGTGCCTGGCAAAGAAATTACACTTTGTGTATTTGTGTTGTTTGTGCTCTTCCCCTGAGTGCCTTTGAAGTCCAGGTAAGGTACCCTCTTTTGTTTTTCACCCATGCCCCTGACAGCATCTGGCAATAAAATGCATCTTGGGTAATATGTAGAGAGCTCTACAAACAAAAAATAATCACCCCAAAATGCATTAAGGATGTATTCTGAACCAATATTGGTCAATATCATCAAGAAGTGGGGAGGGATGCATGGTGCTGCATATGCAAATGCATTCCTGATTGTGCTAAAGGAAGACCATGTTCATTTTTGTAGTACAGTATGTGAATAGCATTATAATCCATTATAAGCGGCCACAGTTTCCCATTTTAAAAAAGAATGAGAGAGAGGAAGTAAAACGTGATTATAAGTCATCATGTGAGGTGTATGTTTAGATGTACTTTGGTGCCACGTGTGAAATGAGTACAGCTCCACTGGATCTGCACACGATTTGAATAACTCTGGAAGACAACATAAAAGGTTTAAACAAGGCCGAAATGTCTGTGCACATGATAGAAATAATAATCTCACCTAAACCACCACCAGACATGAAAATAAAGAGTGATGATGGCCACATATACGGGAGCTACACACACAGTTCTTTTAACACCTTTATTTATTCAGGAACAGCCAACTGAGAACACATGCTGTTTGCCTGCAATATCCTGCTTTACATTCATAAAGTAAAACAAAGTCACACCTGGGAGCTGGCCAGTACAGCTTCAATCTCCTACTGCTTGCCACTGAGCAGCTCAACTGGAGCAGTAGCAGGTTAAATGTTTAGTTCAAAGACCCATTGACTCAGAGGAGAGAATAATACTAAATTTATTTGGGGATCTGAAACAGCAATCTTTCAGCCAAAACTCAGCACTGTCATCCCTGATTGTACCTATCAGGACACAGCTACATGCTCACTTCATGGAAACACACACACACACACACACACACCGACACACTTTCAACCCACAGGGTCGGATTCACTTACCCGCCAAGTGACTCGGATGCTCTGAGAGGAGAGGGCTTCAAGCTGTACGTCCTGAGGCGGTCCATCAGGAGCTGAGATCAGATCACCAACATGGCCATATTATAAAAGGGTACACATCCAACAACTGTCGCAAACATTTTTAAAAGGCTGTTGCAAACAACACTGCACAAAACCCCACCTGCACAAAACCCCACTACAAACAACATTGTCCAGAAGTGAGTCTGAGTCTGGATCTGGCTATTTTAACAAATGTGATGGCTGTATTTATAGGTGGCAGCTGAGGGTGAGGAGAAAGCGCTCTGTGGGGGGTGACAGAGACGAGAGATGAAGGGATAGGGGGGCTAATTTGCAGAAGGGGTCCTGCCTCAGTCTATTAACCGTAGTGTGACATTTACTACTGAGGCCGCTAATTGAAAAGTTCTGCTTTTAGTGCGGGGTCAGCATGTGTTCAATAATGCAACAGAGCCAATGGCTGATGTCACTGGGCTGTTAATGAATTGACTCAGATGGCCCGTTACCTCCTTTTGCTTCTTGTCTGACTGTTGTCTTTTGTTTTTGTTGGGTCATCGTAACAAATTACATTTACTCTTGTTACTATGACTGTTTATGGTTTGTGTACTTGAAAATAAGAGTGAAAAGTGAGATTTGTGCATGATTTAGTTCTGTACAGAATACAACACAGACTATATGGAGCGACGCTTGCGAGCTAGTTCAGGCAGTCAACTCGAGCTCCACTGCCATACACAAGTGACATACCTCACTCTCCACAATCATCTACCAAACACACCTTCCCAATCTGGCGGTCCATTTAAGCTGGCTCCAGCTGCGGGGGGGTTAAGATATTTGCTCATCCCTCCCCGCAGATATGTTTACATAGAGATATTGGGCAAGGTTGGAGCCTAGATGCCAAACTCTAACTATGTTCTGCTGCTATAATAAAAATTTCAAACATGAGTTGTCTGACATATCTGAAATATGTTCATGGGTGGGTGCAGAATAAGAAAAACTCAGTCCATCCTCACCAGCTTCATCAGTGGTGATGGTGAGCTCGTTGCTGGCCTCGCTCTTGCCGATCAGGTTCTTGGCGAACATGCGGATGTTGTAGGTGGAGGAGGGGTGCAGGTCGATAATGGTGGCCTGGTTGAGCTGAGGTGAAACATCTTTGGTCTTCTGAGCTGTATCCCAGGAGGCTGCAGAGGGGAGAGGGTGAGGTTTATTGGGGTTGCTGGAATCAGGGGAGAGGCCAAATCTAGCTAAGTGCATTAGGACAGGCTATATTAAATGATAGTGCAGAGACAAAGTGAACGCAGGGATAATTCATCAACCAAAACACATGATGCTCTACAAGCTTACAAATTTTAACCAATGCTATGTGAAATCATTTTTGCTCAGTGTATGATTGTACCATCTAATTTTACAGTAGATATAAATGTCTTTTCTTGCACCTGATTTATTCTTGCTCTCAATATCGAAGCCTGTGATTGGGCTGTTGCCATCAAAACCCATAGTCCAACGCAGTGCAATGGTCCTGTCCTTCACTTCTCTGATCTCCACCTCTGGTGGGTCCGGGGGCTCTACAAGGCACAACGTTGACAAACACTTATTTTAGTGTTACTGAACTTAAGGTAAAAATGGCATTATCTGCAATTGATGTGGAGGTTGAAAGGGACTGTTACAGCATTCGTTTTTTGTTCTTTGAGCAGTTGAGGTAGGTGAAGTTATACCTTGCACTGTGAGCTGTATGATTCCTCTGTCTTCACCAAAGGAGTTGATGGCATGGCAGGAAAAGAAGCCGGAGTCCTCCCTCACTGTGGGCATGATCTGATGGATGCACAGGAATGAGATGCAAAAGACAATATGTAGGTGGATTTCCAGTGGTCCATTAGTAATATTAATATGAAAAGTCAGAATAAATTAAGATAAAACCTTTGAGTATGCTGTGGCTTCATATACTGTATATATCATATAATCAGAATATGGGCCTAACTTGAATGTTACAATTCCAAGTAGCACAGCCTCCTACCTGCAGGGTGGAGATGACTTCATCGCCGACCTCCTTGACAGAAACCACGTAGCGGCTAGTCTCGGGGTTGATGATGCGTTCCTCCTTCTCCCAGCGTACCATGATGGGTTTCTCACCGTGGGCCGTGCAGCTCATCTTCTTCTCTTCACCCTGCGTGGCCAGCGTGGTGTTGGGGTAGGACGTGATCATGGCAGGGACTTGTGCGCAAATAAGGTGGAGAAAAACAGAAGAAGATATCTTGTTAGCTTTGATTAACCACATTGGTACTTGATTTGAGTTAGAACTGATAGATGTGTTGTTCAAAGGAACAGCACTAGCAAAAGACTGAGACCCATTTCTCTAGTTCAAATAACTTTTGATTGCCGAAGTAATTCTGTATGAATCAACTACAGGCTGCTGCTGCAAATAAACAGTTCAAACTAACCCCCTCTTTTATTTATAGCCTGTTGTAACAGCAGCAGCTACCTGGTTAATTCAGAGTAACCTCTGTAGCATTTAATTCCAAAGATGTTCCTCAGAGAAAGACATACAACTTTGTTAAGAGTGTAAACACAGTCTTTTTCTTTTGGTTGTTGTTGCCAGCAGGAAACAGGAGCTGGCTAGTTAGCTAGCAGTTGCTGAGAAATGTCGAGAGCATGTGATTGGCGGATAGGTGAGAGGTCATGAAAAGTGCCATCATGAAATAAAAGTGTCATTAGGAACAATGTCATTATGAAATACAAACAGGCTTTTGAAAAAGGCCTTTTGACACAACAAAGATATTTCAGAATTAGAATCATGAAATAACAATTAATTGCTTTGTTTACATATTTTACACAATTTGTTCATATGATATGAACACTCAAAAGCTCCTTTATGATCAAACATGATTGTACTACTGTTTAAGCTATGCTATGTCTCGGTATGCTGAACAATCAAAAAGCAATGCTGGTTTGAGGCCTTTTAATCACATGATGTGTCGTCTAACTGTTAGTTTCATGCTAAGTAGAAGTTCAGCTATTTATCTAGCTGTAATGCAAAAAAAATCATTAATGTAAAATAAATAAAGCCTGGAAAAAACAAGGAACACAAACTATTCCCAGCACTGTTAATGCGCTGCAACTGAACGTACAGCTTCCCTTTAATGTTGTGTTCAAGGTAACAAGCAGCCTTGGTGTGTATCTTGTATCTGAGGGTCCTAAATGGTACAGTGGTGCTCTAACAACACTCTGAAGACACCGCACTAAACACACACTAACGACATACATGCCTCATTACACCCACAGCAGAGTGTATAACAACCCTCTGTTCCAGATGCTCACACACACTCACCCACGTACACACACACAAGCTTGTGCATGCACACAAACACACAAAGCGTGACTTCAGTGACGTGATGGGAAGTGTCAGGCAAGAGGTTGCAAACATTTAAGCCTCATCTCTTATTCACTCTGCAGTCATTTGGGGCCCGGCTATGGAAAAGAACGCTGATTTATTTTGCATGACAAGTATGAATTTTTTGTGAGACACATTTGGAAAAGTGAGGGGGGGGGGAAATAACTGCTCCGGCTTTATTTAAACGTTATCGTTTTAGTGCACAGATACTTTCATTTTGCCGTTTAAGTGGCCCAGAGGTGGCACTGGGTGATGTTGTTGACACTCCTGGCAGAGTGGGATACCATGCTAGGTGACAAAAAGATCGAGACAGCTCCGCCCGTTAGGTTGGGGGGGGGGTCTGTACTGTAAACATTAAAGGCATTTCAGCATCCAGGATCTAGAGGGGAAATACATTAAAGCTACAGTACATTTGTATGTTTATAGCACATTTTTGCAGTTCACAATTCTTGCTGGCAGTTGATGTGGCTTAGACAATATTAACATCACAAAAATATTACTGGCAATATGAATATGTTTTTAAAAGGAAAATATTTAGAAATAGTTTTTGTATTTGATGTTCTTTGCTCAAAGAAAGTTCACTATGTGTTGTTTTCTGTAGTTATATTATACTGTATATAGTTATATTTGGGGAAAAAATTACACATCAAAGGGGCAAGTCTGAGCACGATCAGCTGGTCATGTAGAAATGTGAACAAACTGGAGTTGACCAATCACCTTAGGTTTGGTGTGAGGGGATGAGTGTGATGATAATAGATGAATACAAGGCAGCGATACAGGATTTTTTCATGTTTTCGGCCAGACTGATACATATATAAGATAAATTAGAGTTATACAAAGCGTTAAAACCAACATTTCCAGAAATGGTTTGAAATTGTTATTCAGAAAAAGCAGGCCTTCCAAAGAGCGTCCATCCTTTATTCAACTTAATGTAGCATCATTAATCATCACTGTTCATTTATTTTGTCAGTTACTGACATCGACACAGAAAATCATTTTGCACATTTGTATATTATTTTATTTGTTTCTCTGATCAAACTACTTAGACAGCAGCTCTGCAGTTAATATGTTGCAAACATCAAACTGAATTTATTTTATCACATCTTGATTTGAGATGAATGTCTGAGAAGGCAGAGACACAAAAGAAAACAATTACTCAACAATGGGAGTGTCTATGCAACATGAAGGGGGCTCAGAGATGAGGCACGTGCAATTTGTACGTCTAAGTGTGTTTGTAAATTTATCAGCTCGTGTCTGTGTATATGCATACAAATATGTGTACAAATGTGTGTGTGATTGTGTGTGCAAGCAGCCCAGCTGAGCCAGCCCTGAGGCACACTTTGTGGCCCTGTAATTGTTGTGCTGATGTATTTCTTTAATATCCAGTGGAATTATGGGAACAGGATTACGGGGAGGAGTGAAGAGAGAAAAAGAAAGAAAGAAAGAGAAAGAGAGGAGGTGAAGGAGGAAAAGGGGAGTCATCTGGTATCTAATTCAGCCTTGAACACAACACACAGGAAACACATAGGGTTGATCTTAGATCAATCACTGTGAGTCACGTTGTCATCTGAATCATCTCTACATCATCTCACCATTGAAATCTTTGTTTCTGAGTCTTGCTGGATTTCACTGTTTTATTAATAACTTGCTGTATGCACATGCCTGGAAAAGACTAAATCTAGGTTTATAAGACATACTGACATGCTCAAATGAAGCATAAATAGATAGTAGTAATAGTGCTCACTGTCCTTCACACCCATACACAGGAAAAACACTCACGCTCTGCTCCTCCCAATAAGATGTGATGTGTTTATTTCACACATTATTATTTTTGGTTTAAATGTCTGTTAATTTTCATGTTTTCGTGCCTGAGGATTCCCTTGTAAACGAGATGGTGCATCTCAAGGGGTTTATCCTCAAATGAAAATTTGAAATAAATAAAGCGGGGAGGATGATGACAGAGAATAGTGAGTATGCCAGTGTTGCACTTCCAAACACGGCTATTTTTCATCCTAAGATTATTCCTAAAAAAGAAAACATCAGCATTACAGCTTTTGGAAAACCAAAGAATAATAGAGTGTGTAGCGTATGTTTTACTGCACAGTACATTGTGTCTTTTACGTGGAGGGTGGAGGTGAGGAGAGCCCTGTTCCTCCACAGCAACCCAGAGGGCAGTGATGATACGCTTAAGCCTGCAGGGGATTGTGGGGGATAGGCTGGCTGCTGATAGGCTACTCCCGTGAGACAAAAGCCCTCCCTCCCTCTCTTCTCCCAGGCTCCCTTTCACCTGGCCAGGTTACCATGCCAACCAGCATCGGACAGTCTCTCCTCTCCTTTCCTTTCCTCTCCCCACCCCGCTCCCCTCCTCCCTCTCCTCCTCCCTCTCTCTCCCCAGTCTCCACTCTTAGAAAAAGGGCCATTTCTAGTAGCCAGGAATAGAACATGGACCTGCCATTGATTTTCACTGGAGTATGATGATGATTACACAATCACGCCCCGAATGTCGCAATGCAGGGCCAAAAAAGATTTACAAATAGACGATGTTTCTAGTGTCTCTAACTGGTGGTGTTAGTGTTGAGGAAAACAGAATTAGCCAAACGGAGGGGTCAGGAGAAGAAGAATAACAACACATAATGATAGCAGAATGGCTCTTTCACTGTGGGGCTAATCATCTGTGATCAAAGAGAAAAAGCAGTGAGACCATCTCAGAGGTTCAATGAGATGTGAGAGGTGATGATGAAAAGGGACTGCATTTTTTTAGAGGCATCATTTGAGCCACATTAATTGTTATTAACAAAGAGGACTGAAACATCAAGCTCCATTTTGGAAGTCACACAAACATTTTGGAAAAAGAAAATGATTAATGATGATCAGTCAGTCAAATGAGGTCAGATATCACTTTTTATTTCAACTCATAAGTTCATGTGTCCTTTTTCTTGGTCTTTCTGTTGATGAAGTATGAGTTTCTCTAGGGATCATTATTTTCTTGATCAGCCGATGTGACTATCAGCTGTCTAACTACACAGACTGTTTATTATAAATTAAACAGCTACTGCTGCTAACAAAGTTAAACCTCTTACCTACAGTGCACCACTGGATTTCTTTTAGAGCCTGTATCTGAACTGGGCCGCAGGGCGCCCCAGCTCTACGGGGCCATGAGGGCCAGACATGAGAAGACGAGGGGAGATGCATATAGCTCCCTGCCCTGGAGGCACACTGTCAGTGGGCGCTGGGGAGGGGACGCTGCAGTTGGGGAGGGGACGCTGTGGTTGGGTGGGGGGCGGGGGGAGAGCTCTGTGGCGATGCACAAAGATGACTGGTTCACTGGCCGCCTGCAATGTACTGAAATAATTCCCTTAGCTGCACAATTGGCTTGGACATGGAGCATGATACCAAATGTATGCCTGCGGACTGGGCGGGCTTCTGTGCAAAGGGGGGAGGGAGGGGGGCTTGGATGCAGATGAGTAAATAAGATGAAAGAAATAGAGATCAGAGGAAGAGGGGACTTCCTTATGGTTGTCTGAAGGACGTTGTGCTTGGGAGACTGCTCAGTGACCACAAGACCATTTACCACTTCTCTTCAGTGAAGCCTCATTAAGTGCTCTGCCCTCATCACTGTGTCTGCCGACATTATGATGTCTAATAGGCTTGATTGGTCTTAATTGGCCCTGATAAACATTGAGTGGCTGTTGACTGACTCTGATAGCATCCGCTGTGGATTGGTAATGAATTGACTGAATTGCATCTGTTTTGGAGGTAGGGATGCTTGACTTGAAATTGCATGAAAATAATCTGTTTAAGCCTCCACCTGCAACCAGTGTCATGACAGAATAAAAGCTGATTACCACTCCTATAAAAAAGCTTATGAAAGAAAAATAAACATAAACACAAGTGCTTGCTTACACATGCAGACATGCACGACTTAATCCTGGTGCAGTAAGTGCAAGCAATTTCTACTGGCTGTTAGTGCAGTGGCAGTGTTCATACAGGATGATGCATGGTGTATTATGACGAGACATTAGCCTATGCACAGACACTCATAACAATGAAAGTGCCAAGCTAGGACATCACAATAGCTGCAATTTATTTCCCAGGGAGTCCACCACAATAGCCTGGCAGAGTGGGATCTATCTAAACCACTGCATTAGCCGCCTGGCCCATTATTCTTTTGTAATAGCTGCACTGTGCTGCATTGTATCTATATGGAGTGAAAATAGTCTCAATATTTACAAATGTATATTACATGATCTACAAATGAAAAATAAGATTTGTAAATGTGTGCACATTTAGCAATCTGTAAAATGATCAGATCTGTGAAGTTGAAGTTAAAAATCTGTACGTAAAATCTAAATATTTATTCAGGTTGTAATGTGTGCATTTGTAAAACTGTTTTATGTGTTTTCAAATTGCTTGGTATTTGTGTGTGGGTTGGAACACGCATGTGTGAGTACCCAAAAGTCGTTGTGCACATTTGCAAATCTTATTTTTCATTTGTTGATCATGTGATACACATTTGTAAATGTTATTGAGACTATTTTAACTCCATATATCTGTGCCTTTACATTATGTCTTTGCAATAACCTGTGCAGTGCTTTGTGTGTGCTTACGAGCGTGTTTGCTCACCTGTGCCACATACATGACCTGAGAGCATCTTCCCCATGCATGTGTCTATACTATACATCTCAGGGTTTCTGATTGAATCTATTGATTTTCCACTGTTTGTTTAGTGATACTTCAAGCCAAACTTGGATAGCCAATAATACACAGCGAAGATCATACTATCCATCACGTGAGTACTTCAGCATGCGTCAGCTTGTGTGCCTCCCTAATTGGCTCCTAAGCCTCTTAAGTAGCTGCCACTGCTCAAGTGGTGTAGGCTGGCCTGGATAAACATGAAAACAGCACAGAGTGTACAGAACATCATAGTGTCCAACATTATCGAGCATTACAGCCTCAGACATTATAGTGGACTGCACAGGCTCAACACTGTGCCTATTAAGCACATGGCGAGGCTTTAAGGGTTAATGAGCTTGTTGTCTCCATGCACACGCACACACACATACACACACACACACACGGGGGGGGGGATAGGCTAGGATGAGGTGTGGCTCCCCTGCTGCCCAGGGAGATTTGGGTTACTACAGAGAGCAAAGAGACACAAATCAGGACAGCACAACTATCACAACAACAACCTGACACTTCAGGAGCAGAGCATGGACCCGAGGGACTGCTGACAAA
>LKNJ01001642.1:27034-64835 GCA_002120245.1 Maccullochella peelii
AAACACACACACACACACACACACACACACACAAAGCCTGTGAAACATAAAAAGACAAAGATCAATAATGTGTTATATAAAAAACCCAAATCTCGTGGTGTGTTTGTTTTTCCAGGATCATATGTTATCAAGGACCTGGTTAATATAGAAGTCTGTCATACTAGTGAAACCAGATCTAAATTCTGTGAGACATTTTTCTCAAACAATGTTGATGCAGTTGTCTCCACTGAGCGACCACACCTAAAGGTGGAGAGTTTTTTGGACTGTGAAAACTTTGTCTGTGCCAAATACTGTATGCCCTTATAAAAAAAACAGGTTACATGTGGTTTGTTTTGTCTGGCCAAAAATCCAAAAGCCAAAGATATTAAGTTTATAATGATATAAAAGAAGGACAAGCAGTAAATCCTCACATTGGAGAAGCTGTTTGTTTTTTTAGTTTTTTTTAAAAAATTGGATGTGATCAGGGGTGGAAGTAACAAATTACAGTATTTTTAAAAATTGGTAGGCCTATTTTACTTTTACTTAAGTACTTTTTATCACAAGTATTGTACTTTGCTACATTTCAAGTCACATCCGTTACAGGGTAAGAACAAAAGTCAAATAACCCTGCTAAACTGTGAGATTGGAACAAAAAACAAGAAGCCAGATCAGCAGATGCAGCAGAGAAGAAGCTAGGGCTAGCAGTTAGTGAACAGTAGCCTACACACATGCACAACAATGCAATAAAATTATTATTATTATATGATAAAGAGTTCGGCCTAGACCTGCTCTATAAGAAAAGAGCCCTAAGATAACTTCTGTTATGATCTGGCACTATATAAATAAAATGTACTTGAATAAAGGATCATGTCCTTATGGGGTGTGGTTCTGGTTAGCATTATTGTACATAGGCATAGTTAAAAAAGGTTGCATCTGCTCTAATAAATCACTGCACAACCGGTAAGCACACTAAGCGACCGAAATCAAACACACCCATGATGTTTTGCGCGACCTACAGGTGCATGCTGGGTCTGGCTAACATGCTAAATGCTAACATGTATACGGTGGATCCTCAAGCGGTGACTTCTACTGAGGTGTGTCTTTCCGTTCCTGTTTTTGACAGCTTTATTATGTTTTTATGTAAAGAAAGAAATGCAATTAAGAAGCTTGCTTAAAAGCAGGTAAAGGCAGGATTTCGAACAACTTTAGAAACGAAAACTTATCTCCGGCAGCATCCTACAGTGGGTACCAGAGGATTACAAAAAAACTTCAAAGGGATATCTTTGAAGATATTTAATTGTACACACTTGAGTGACATAAGGGACTGTACTGAGAGAGTATCTGTGCATGTATGTTTGTCTATAAGGGAGCATGATAGGCTGGAGTCAGACAGGAGGGGTCATGAAGGAGTGGTAGCCTATTTGGCTGTGGCTGGCAGACAGTGAGACACTCAGCAGGGAGTACTCTGCTTTGGCTTGATAAGAGCCACAGGCGCATGAGCCTCATCTAGCAGTGACTGATCAAAATGAGCACCCAACCACAGCAGACTGGCTGGAGATCACACAGACACACACGTGCAAATCCACAATCACGAGCACAAGCTCAAACTCACATTACTGTGTATGTTTGTAGAATTCAAATGTACATTATTTGTGCTTTTTGTGCCACAGAAGAGGTATGTAGACTGTCAAATCCCTGCTTTTAGCATCTCTCTCTTTGGGAAGCTATGGTGAATTAAATCATGTATTAGACTCTCATGGTTTATTATGTGCTCTTTCAACCTGAAGAGGGCATTAAAAAGTATAATATTACTGCAAAAATGATGTAATGTGTTTGTACAGGACACAGCCCAGTAATAGTTATTTGTTGGTCATGATCTCTAATTGGACAAAAACCTATGTATGTGTGAGTATAATGGGTGTTAGCTCCTATCCTTTGATAATGTCATAAACATAATATCACATAAAGGTAGGATAAACTATCTGGGCTGGGTCAGAGAAAACATGCAGTATAGGGAGGGGAAAAGACACAAGAAGACAGACAGGGGGGGAAACAGACATGGATAACCCATTCCTCCTCCAACCCCCTTTTCTTCCATCCCTCAGCCCTCTTTTCCACATGGAAGCTCCTGCCTGCATGCAGAATTCAGGGCTTAATGGAGGGGAGCTAAGTCCTTGGCCACACAGCGGATAAATGCTGTACTTTCTCCAAGAGATGCGGTGGCGGTGGCTGTGTGCGTTTCTTTAACGGGATTCATTCAGGCAGAAAGCACAGAACAAGCACCATGACGGCGTCTTGCTGGTGACCTGACTGTCACAGACAAAGCCGACTCCAGTTCAGCTCACTTAACCTTTGTGCTTTAATGTTAACTTTTTTTACTTGAATGTTAGCACTGATCATGAACTGCCAGAGCATGAAAAAGGAAAGTTGACTAATAATTATTTGTGGAAAGCTGACTATAAAAGAATACACTACATACATGACCCTAAATGCAGAGATAATCTAATGCAGACATCACTGTCTACAGCACCTTAGATGCAAGTTTTAAATCTACATTCTACATCTTCTCTTCGTTATAGGTGATGTTTTCTGATGAGACTTACTTTTGACATTGAGATACATGGACTTGCTGACATCAGCTCCAACGTCGTTGCTGACTCTACACAGGTAGAAGCCACTGTCTTCTTCCAGCACATGCTTGATGAACAGAGAGCCATTGACCAGCACCTCGATCCGAAAGCCTGAGTTGAGGGCGATGGGTTTGAACTGAGGGACCCCGGCGCCTGTCAGAGAGGATAGAGTAAGTGTTGATCAGGGTTAGACCAAAATACAGGAAAACACACACTGGCCAATAACTATTTTACTCCCTTATCACAGAAATGTCTGAGTTTAATGGAAAGCTAATGGTTGAAAAGTTAACAATACTAAGAGTCTACAGCCATGTTTGCGGCTCTGTGAGGCTGTAATTAGGCACAGTGGTGCTTTGAACTAAATGCTAACATCAGCATGCTAACATGCTCACAATGACAATGCTTACATGCTGATGTTTAGCAGGTATAATGTTGTTCACTATCTTTGTTTAGCATTTTAGCATTTAAACATTTGCTAATTCGCATTTTACACAAAGTACAGCTGAGGCTGATGGGAATGTCATTAGTTTTGCAGGTATTTGGTCATAAACCTCCTGGACGCATTGAAATTTTGACCTGATGATGCTAGATGAAAAGTCAGAGGATCACCAAAGTGGTTACATAATCTTCCACCTATTTCCTACTTCCAGAGAAATAAAAAGCTCGTCCTTGAACCGCTGCAGTTTCTAATCTCACAGTGCTTGTATGGACTTCAAGTGGGTGTTATTATGCATTCAACCTCAAGGCTGTGGACATCATGTTTGTTATGTTGGCATTTGTAAAAAAGATCATCTACCGCAGAGGATAAGATTGCCGTAGGACAAAATATCTTAACATACATTTCAGCATGATTGCCAAAAGAAAAGACAAGCAAGTTTTCCAGTTAAAAGTCTATGAAAACCTGTGACATGTCCAATACTTTCTTCAAAAGTGGAAGGGACAGTTGTCTTGCTACAGTATGTAATGTGTGTGTGTATGTGGCGTACATGCACATGTATATTAATGTGTGTGTCATGCTGTCGTTTACCTTTAGAGTACTCCCACTGGATGGTAGGAACAGGATAGCCTTCAGCTGAGCAGTTTAGTATCACTGCCTTTCCATAGATGCCATCCTGGTCCTTAGGTTGCACCACAAATTTGGGAGGAACTGCAAGTCAAGTAGCCATTAAACTACACTTATTATCTCAAAATCAAATATATGTCTCTCATCTACCAATCTTCAGTCTGAGGAGTGTACATTTTGGTTCATAGTATTTTTCATTGTATTCAGGGAGAAAGATCAAGAAAAAAATCACTTCATTTTATTTCTTTTTAATTGATTTTATTTTGAATGTCTTTCTTTGCCCATGTAAAGCACTTTGAATTGCCTCTGTGTTTGAAATGTGCTATATAAATAAAGCTGCCTTGCCTTGCCTAATATTACCTTAAAGATGATAGTTGGGTGAACAACTTCTAGTCATTTAAAGATGTGATACTGACACTAACCAATATCTTATCTGTCATCAGCATTTACTCTGTTTTGTCCCTAAAACTTTTGGTAGCAAATGACTTCAGACACAAGGATCTCTGCTTGTATCCTGCATGCTTCAGAGAAATCACGCCCCTGCCCTTTTCCTTTTCTACTCATCACCACCACCCCCACTTCTCTCCCCCCTCCTCACCTCGGACGATGAGCTGGCTCTGGTGCTCTACAGCGGCAGCCTGGTTGCGTGCGATGCAGGTGTAGTTGCCGTTGTGCATCAGAGTGAGGTTGGAGATACGCAGGGAGCTGGTGAAGTCTATGTTGTCTATGGTGACACCCAGGCTGGCCGGGATTGGCCGACCGTCCTTCTGCCAGGTGATGAATACAGGTTGGTCGCCGGACATGACCACGCAGGGGATGAAGACTCTCTGGCCGATGGAAAACCGAGGGAACTCAAATGGGTGGATGGTAGGTGGGACTGGGGAAGAGACATGCAAATTCATTTTCACCACAGGAGTTTTACCCTGTGGGCTACGTGCATATAATTTAGGGTCAACAACAGCAAATGCTGCTCAAAATGACAGGTATGTCATGGCTGAGCTACTTTATAAAGCACTCCCAGAGCAACTCATTAGTCACAATTCTCTCTTTATCACCTTGTTCCCAATATCAAAACATTATGCTGTGAATGAGAGAAATATTTTATTACCTCTCCCCGCATAGAGCAACGGAATTCTCTCTCAAACAACATGCATATAACATTCTCTCTCACTCTCTTTCGCTCTCTGGGGACACTGTAGCCATCGTGAGAAACAGATGCTTTGGAAAATTAATGATTTAAAATAACATTGGAATAAGCGGCACTTCAGCGCTTATTTAATTCACAACAAAATAGGCATAATAGGCTCCTGGGGATTCCCTCTCGGCAGCGGTGGAATGCTAAGCAGCCGTGAGGCAAATTAGTCGAGGTGGAATGGCGGCATAGCTTTGTCTACGCTGTGTGATTTCCCCCTCGCACACTCGTTAGCACGTCAAGACCCGCCGGGGGGGTGGGGGGTGGGGGGGGTATATGTCCATCCGACATTTCAAATTATGCAGCGTCATTGAAGAAAGAGAGCCATCTGAGGTTATCATCATCTGGCTCAGCTCAGCGCCGCTGCATATTCAGATGAGCCCCAGATAAACTGGCCGGGATGATGGAGATGGTGCTTTGCTATCAGTGATGTGAGTATGTTCTTTTACAGGTTGAGATATACAAATATCCCTCTGCATATCTGTGTTTTCTGCAACATGGAAAGGTAGATACTGAGGTGATGCTTTAATGCATCTTTTAAATGTGATACACAGCAAGTAGACACAGGGTCAGTGTGCAGACTGATAAAGTGATTCCGTCTTAGTATCCACAGACTGAGAGATTAACGATGGAGTACCCATGAATGCACTCAACATATACTGGGGAATGATACAGTGTGTATTTACATCTCAAATATATGGCCTAAGATTACACACCGCTACTGCAAATAAATATTATGCTACTTTTCTTTATGTTTGTGTTGTTTCTAAGTATTACTGTATGGGTTTTAACATGAAATTGTTGAAATTGTTTGTGCTGCTGTCTTGACCAGACTTGTTGTATCTCAACAGAACCTTCCGGGCTAAATAAAGAATAAATAAAATAAAAAATAAAGTCCAGGCTTACCATCCAGTGTTAACTGAACTGTGAACTGTAACTGATAAGACAGATAGGATTGAGGTACATACCTTTCACAGTAACATAGACGCTCTGGTGTGTGGAGAGCTGAGGCTGCACCAGCACATTGCACGTGTATTCTCCTTCGTCTACATCCTTCTGCACATCAAACAGCTTCAGGGTGCCGTTGTTCTCGAAGGCCCGCTGGCGGTGGTTGTATGGCAGCAAATTGGAGTCCTTGTACCACTTGATGGAGTAGTATGGGTAGCCAATGACACGGCAGTGAATGTACATGTCTCGCCCAGCGATGGCAGTGAGGTTTTTCATTGGTCTGATGCTGGCAGGCCCTTAAAGGACACATTGGAGAGACAACTCTCTTAAAATGATTTTGAGGCGGGGGGGTGGTATAAAAGAAAGCTGTGCTGTGTTGTGCGTGTTTTCAAGACACCACAAAGTTTACATGCCTTGATTCATTCTGAAAACATTCCCAAGAATTATTTAGGAGCTTTAGACTGCCTGACTAAGATATCCTTGTAGTCACTCAGAGAAAGCCGTCCAAGCAACTCAAAAAAGGAAATCAGTCTCAGAATCATTACCAGTGGATCCATTCTGCTCTATTACCTTCATATGAAACTTGCTTTTTGCCTTGTCAGTATCAGGGACTCATGTACCCTTCTATTTGAGCCTGTAGTGAATATTACCTTACACCTCTTTGGTGCCAGCTGTGATTGCCTCTGACAAGCATTAGAGTGGAATGTTCCCTTTCTCCACTCATGAAGCTATTATCAAAACCACTACTCATGTTGCCAGCTTTCGCACACACTTGTGAAAAACCACCAGAATAACCAATAGCTCAGTGTCTATCAGGGAAATTGACTATTAGGCTTCTCTTTAAAGCACTGTAGAAGACAGTTTAACTAGGCTCTGTAGTGTACTTTGAGCACAAGCATATCCTGGGTTGCTACTCTCTTTAGCACGATTAAGGAGCCAACGATGTGAGAAACAGTCATTACACTTTCTCCGCAATGGCACCTGTGGAGATTTATCTTCATTGCTTGGCTGCATTCTGCATTCATGGACCCTCGCTTAAGGGCTAGAGGAGGTCCTATTTAGCCTTACAACATGCAAGAATGAACACAATCAAATTAAACAAATCAGTGTACAGAAAGTACCCTTCCCACTCTGCAATACAGAAATACTAATAACCGTGCACCAAGCACTGAAAGCTTGAGCGCCCCAGTATTACTACTACATGACAACAGCAATCCAGCCAACCATGTCCCTGTAGAGAGCAGATAACACTACAGTCAAACACTGGAGCCAACAGTAAATCACTCTAATGGCGTCCCAATATAAAGTTATCAGCAGGTGTTGGGTAGGAAGCGGGGCATTAGAAAAGTTAATGCTGACACCAGTGACTGATGATAGGAGGGGCTACTATAGGAGAAGTAGCTGTCCTATTCTGAGCAGGAAGAAACACACATGTGATGTAGCAACACATCTGATGACTAAAAATGAAAACCTCTTGACAAACTTAGTCAGGCATTCTTTCAACATCTGCACATCCAGGCACTTTGAATGTAGCCAATTAAAAACAGAATAAATCAAGACTTGTTGATGTGTATATGTGATGGTGTGTTGGAAGAGTTGATCTGACAAGCACCTCTTACGTTTATTCGCGCCTGGTAGGAGACTGTCCCGGCCGAGTTGTTGCAGATGCAGCGATACACCCCTCCGTCAGGCACCTGAGTCTGGCTGATGTTGAGGTGGCTGACCACATGGCCCTCAGCGTTGGTGTAGTAGGAGATGCGGTGGCGGCTGTCCCGTACCACGGGCTCGTCATCCAGAGTCCACGTTACCCGGGGCTCCGGCGTGCCCTTCACCGTGCACGACAGCGACACAAACTCATTGATGTTGTAGACCTTCTCGCTGAATGAAGCCAGAATCTTGGGGGTGCCATCTGGGTAGCAGAGGTAGATACACATGGCAATGCACATTTACATTTTCTACACTTATTAATGTCACAATAGATCATTAGAAAAACATATACAAATACATATACACTTTTTAAATGAGAATCTATTCAGAATCACTTTTTCATTGCAATGCATTCATGTCAGCTGTATAAAAAAGCAGAATCAGAGTGTAAAGCAGATTAATACAGCTCCTTTCTCTGGCTCCACAACATCATTGATTATCAATATTCTCCTTACATTGCTGTGGTCATGGGAGACAGCCACTGCAGCAGCCCAGCTCGTGTAACAGTATGCAGGCCTCTTTCAGAAAATCTAATAAAGCTAAGCTGTACTGCAGCACTCAATACCACATACACAGTCTGGATGTGAACGTGAACAAACAGACACACAGTTTGGATTCACATGTGCATACACAAATACCTGTACACACAAAACAAAGAGAGGCTATTCAGTTACTTATCCATATCAAGTACTGTATGATAACCGCTCCCACCCACACATCTCCAGTAAGTATCACTGTGAATTCTGACCTTCCAGAATGACTTGAACAAAGTCCTGGGCAGACATCTTGCCGTGTCGGGCGAAGCACTGATAGGCTCCTCCATCACTCTTGGCCATACCGGCCATGACCAGGTTCTCCCTGTTTTGGCCTGTCATGCGAACGCTGTTACTAGGGTAGATGAGTTCTCCGTTGCGGTACCAGGACAATTGGTACTCCTCGGAGCCAGTTACACTGCAGGACAGCGAAACCTGGCTTCCCACGCTGCCCTTCACCTTCCGCGGGCTCACAGCGACCTTCAGGGGCTCTGTAGGAAGGGAAGAGCTCAGTATTCAGTTCAGTTTTTAACAAAAGTTTGGAATATTTGGTCTTATTTGTTTTCTGTAGTTTTACCAAGGTAGCATCATTATTATGCCATAATATGCCATTATTATGTGAAAGATAACAAAATGCTACATGTAGCACCTTAAAAATCTGAAGCAGCATCTTTAGATTCCTTTTGTTTAGTCCCTGTTTCGAGGCATTATACCACTGATGAAAATCAACCCCAATGACTTACCACCAGCCTGGGCACTGACCTTTTACCTGCAGCCTGCCAACCACTTCAGCATTGCCATAGCCATTCCACACCTCACACACATATGTCCCTGTGTCGCTGGGCTGAGCTCTCTCTATCAGCAGGCCTGTCACACTCTGTCTGAAGCGCGTGTCGGGCTCCAGCGGCCGGTTGTCCTTTAGCCAACGGTATTTGGGCGTGGGGTGACCAGAGGCCTTGCAGGGCAACTCCACACGATGGGACGCCATCACCTCACGACGCTCGAAGCTGTCCAGGATGTGGGGCGCTGAGTTGGTGGGGTCTGTATGGGGAAAATAAGATACAGTAAGAGGTTTGAGTTATTTTTGTTGTTTGATCACTTCTGAATAATCTCCAATCCCAAATTCTGACACATATCATGTAACACATGGAGTTTAAAGTAGGATTGTTGTGTCTTATATTTCATGGTTATCAATGTGATTAAGTGGGCAAAGAGGTACACACTCTTGCCATATTGTGAGTTCATGGCCAGGTGTGGTATCCCCAGAACCTATGGACTGCTAAAAGCCCCATTACAACTGTTGAAAAGATTGTTATTTAGATCAAAATCTTTCATTTAACTGAGGATAGCACACAAAAACACCTTGAATAAACTCACTATCACACAAAACCCCTGACCTTAAAGGGGTACTCCAGCAATTTAGCACTGCAGATAATGTTGGGGGACTCGCGACAGATTAAAAAAAGAACATTCAAAGTCAAAATCAAGATATCTTGACTTTTGTCAATGTATGGTTCAAGCACCAAAAACAGCTGATCCTAAAATTCCTACAATGCAACTCAATAGTGTCTTTCATTAAGACCCCCCTGCTTGCTGTCTTTTACACTTCATCCACCAAGTTCATAACACAGGCCTTCTATTAAAAACCAGCAGAAAGCCTGTGCCAGAGTATCTAGCTCAATCCGAGATAAGCTGATGACACCTTCAGGGTTATTTCTCAGACTTTATAAAGCTCCCATCAGAGCCACAGAAGACATTTCCACAGGTTTACTCTTGATGAGTAAACTGATCTTTATGTGTTAAACTGGTTGAGTGCTCCTTTTAAATGGTTGAAGGAAAGGAAGGGCATTTTCTGTCCTGAAGCACTCCCCCCCAAACTGTGCACAGATCTAATGACCTTTACCACATGTCACCCCCTCTTTAATTCATGTGTTTTTTCCTGTCACTCTCTATTCTATTCAAATTATCTTTTTAAGTACAAATTTATTTCCATATGGTCCTCTGTCATTTTGCATACACTATGTTTGAAAGCAACCAAAATGAACAGTTAAACTAAACTAAATGAAACACACACACACACACACACACACACACACAACAAGAGAATGTTTTATGCATATTAGTGTATTTAGATTGGATTTGAAGACAGAGATTGCAGACCAGTATGGTGACCTTTTTTGTGGTTCACATCAGTGTGTTTGCTTGTGTCATTTATAGTCAAGTATAGATATCACTAGTTCATAAACTACAAATGTAACCATATGGCAGGATGTGATGTGATACCTCATACTGGTTTCAAAGTTTGCAACAAGCCCTGTTGACACTGTTGCTTCATTTCCACACTGGATAGTTTGGAATTCCTCTTACCTGAGACAATGAGGCGGGCGCTATTGCTCTGTCGAGTCTCTCCTGTGTATCGATGGCGTGTCATACACCTGTAGTTGTACAGCCCATCTTCCATTTGTACATCCAGGATATACAGGGCTCCCGTGGATGTGATGAGAAACCGTGACACTGGAAATAAAAAAAATGATAAAACCTATTAAGTCACTGCACATTATTGATGTATGGTGCAATTTGAAACGGTTATAGTACAGGTCTTAATGAAACAATAACACAAGTAGCATTTTAAAACGACAGCCCCTTTTAACTGCCTGTGGGCCAATCAGCACCAAATATGTCACCTTTACGTGACCTGTTAGTACTGTACGTTGCCTCTGGTCAATTAGTATAATGTTGAACTGGTAAAGCTATCTGTAGCTTGCAGATGGCCTGCAGACTGAACCTTCCCAACAGAGTGCAGGATCCATCATTTCCTCTCAATTCATTGGCTCCCACTGACTCTAGCTTAATTATCTGGTGCAAGTGTAGTGTGAATAATCACTTTTATACAACAGAATTACCACTATACACATTCTGAATAACAAAATAAGTGAACACATTGCCTCCCACTGATGAAGGCAGACAACTCTGGACCAAACAGTAACACCAAATATCACCTTGTTTTGACCCGTAATGTTGGGCCCCCTCAACCAATCAGTGTGATCCTGAAAATGCCCAGCTGGATGGAACGCACTGTCTAACTAGTGGTGTCTGAACCACTGAGTCTGACACATGAAAGGAACAAACAGAGGATCAACTGCCTCTGGATTTCATCACAAGTAGCATTTTATGACAAATACTATTCTACAGTCATACAGTGTGAGAAGAAAGCATACTGCGTGTATTCATTCATATGCACTGGAATCACTACCTTACACACTCTAAAAGAAGAAAATATGGAAAATCCAATCTTGAAGTCTCTTAGCAAATATTTACAAGTCAAGTGAAGGTACGCAGCTCTGTGTGATTGTAGTCACCAAACATCTGCTGCAGCCCATTTAGCTCAGCACAGCTCTGAGGCCCTGTGACAAGGATGTGTGTTGTGTAGCAGTGTAACAAAGCTCGTTATCATGTAGCTCATCGCTCTCTCCTCTCTCGCTCTCTCTTGGGGGAAACTCTCTCTCTCTCTCTCTCTCTCTTTTTCTGCTCCAGACTAAAGCGCAGGGAGCCAGGGATCACAGAGCGCTTTGATAAGTCATGGCTGCGCAGGTCGGATGTGCTAATATCATGCTAATATCATGCTAATTTTTGTGAACACATGGAAGTAGAGAGAGGTAGTCAGTGTTTATGAGGAGTGATGTAGCCGGTGGCTGCCGGGGTATTTCATGTCACCGATGATGGAGAAGCCTATCTGGGACGGGGATCAAATGGGGCCGCTGTACGGTGGGGGATTCTGGCAATATTGGTAGAGATATCATAATGCAGACTTTATGGGGTGTTGAATTATTCTCATTTAGCCCTGTCATGACAGTTTAACACAGATTAAGACTACTGGTACAGGCGCTTGCACAGTGCATGCTAAAATAATCGAGAGGGGCGTTAAGTGCAAGCTATGATCATTGAGTTTTGAATATTACAAGAACTCTGATCTGACACTTTAGGGGAAAAAAAAACCCTATTTCAGCACAAAATGAGCTAAATCTTTAGTAAGATTTGGTAAACAAATTCACAGACGACGGATGGTGTGAATGACAGATAGACAAAAAAATGATTTCCAACATGTTTACAGATTACAGTAATGGTGCAATAAGAAATAAATAAATGAGAGGACAGAGAGAAATGGGGGGAGACAACAGAGAAGGAGAGGGAGGAATACACAGAGGAGGGTAGTGGGGATGCTATTGTGAGCAAGTGATGACCTAGTTAGAAATGAGAGACCATGGATGATATGATATCCTTAAGGGGTTTTCAGCTTGTGGTCGAGATGCTCTAGTGTGTGACAGACAACCAGTGGTAAAATGAGGGTGACAGAAGAGGTAGTACACACCCATATGTGTGTGTCTGTAGTCCTGAATCATATAACCAAAGAGACAAGCCATGGGACAGTATCAAATTTGGATTTTGCTGGTTGCAAATGTAGTACATTTTCAAGGAAGGAAACAATTCAGGGAAAGCAGATATCAAAGGAAAAAGGGAGAGCAGCTGTCTTTCCTTTCTCCTTTTTCCACCGTCTTCCCCCTTCTTTCCCTTCCAAAAATTGTCTGGCATCAAAAGTTGACAAGGCAGGCTTATGAATGAGAGGAGCTTTCATTAGAACAGACTGCCTGTCACTGTGACAAAAGGCCAGGGTTGGGAGAGGGGAGTACGCTTGTGTTTTAAATGCAAGTTAAAACAGACACACACTCACACATGTGTTTACATGCGTGTGTGTGCTTGTCTTTTGTCTACCGGCGAATCAACCTGCCTCTGGATTATGAGTGAATTTCTCACTCAGTAGAATGGGGTTCATTTCGAGGATCCCATGCAGGCCTACATTGCAATTTTCACATAACAGATAATAATAATAATAATAACAGAATAATATGCTTTAAAAGAATAGTTTGACTTTTTAAGAAATGGGTTTATTAGCTTTCTTGCCAAGAGTTAGATGAGAAGATTGGTGTCTGTACCCTACTTACAGAGCTAGAACCAGGAGATTGTTAGCTTAGCTTAGCATTAATACTAGCTAGAGGCAGGAGAAAACAGCTAGTCTGTTTGCTCTGTTTTACAGTCTTTATGCTAAGCTAGTCTACCAGTCTCCTCCAGCTTCATATGAGAGTGGTATCAATCTTCTCATCTAACTCTCAGCAAGAAAGTGAATATGCATGTTGCCCAAAATGTCGAACTCTTGTTAACTAAAGCTAGGCTCTTAAGTCTCTCGTTGACCATACTGTATACTGTGGTGTGGTGTTTGCACTTTTACAGGCAACAGTGTCCAACATGTTTTTTCACAAATCCTTCTCAACTCCTCAGAATATAGTTTGACACCTTACATCTTTGGTGTGAAATGTTAAGTGTTTTCACCAGTAATAAGAGTTCTGGTATTAGTTCATTCTGCACCTTACAGTTTGCCAACACAGCTGAGCACCTTTTCAGCACGAGGTAAATAAAAACATGCGAGTAAAAACATTGTTCAGATGGTGCTTATACAAACCACTGCAATGAGAACAGAAGGCAGTAGTGGTTGTAACTGATTAAATTCTTGACTCTTAGTTAGATTCTATTGCTTTCTTCCCAGAACCAACAAACACAATGGATTGTCTCACACAGAGCTACAGTACTGTATTGTATGTGCATGTCCTTGTAAACTGAGGACATTTCTGTGTAACTTGTACCACTGCAGTTATCTCAAATCCCACTGGCTGGTGTGTGTCTCCATATAAAAGTCTTTGTGTGTCTGTGTGTGTGTGTGAACATATGTGTTTCTATGCGTGTGTGCATGCAAGTGAGTTTGAATGTGTTTATGCAGCACACAGCTGCATGGAGGAATGGTCAATAATAGCAATCGAAGGTGCTCCACTACGCTTTTCCCTGCTCCTCTCTGCTCCACCTACTGCATACTAACAGCGCCTGAGAGACAGCCTCCACTGTTCTTGCAACGCGTGTGTTAGCATGCTCGACATATGAGCATGCGTTTGTGTCCACACCTGGGTGTGTTAGTGTATTTTTCTGAAACTATGGCTTCACTTCACCCCAGGTGGCTTGCTGGACTATCAGTGGTCTCCTCTTCCCCTCCTTGGCCTGCCCAGCTGCTTTGGCATCGACGGTGCCACAAACACAGGTCCCTTTCTGTGGATCCACACTCAATAGCTTCAATTAATCCCCATATAAGCCACACAGAGCCTGCAAGTAGACTCTTTGTTCATTCAAACTGGGAGGCTTTGCAGTTTGTCACTGCAACCTAAATTGCTTGTGAGACATAATAGAAACAGTGAGAAAAGGCTGAATGTCCATATTACAATGCTATTGTTACACTTTTCACCAAGGACAATTTGCACTGGTGTGGATGTGTCGTCACTGGACACACAGGTTAATGTGTGACAAGGACTAAGAGAGAAGGATTTCCGATAAGGCTGAACACAATGACACATGGGGACGTAGCTGAGCACTTTGACCTACGCTTGCTGGGCGACCATCTGCCCCAAACATGGGCTTTAGCTGAAAGAGGTACCTCAGTTGCCTGAGTCTATTCAATATTCTATAATTGAGACATGAGTGGAAGAAAGATGAGATGGGAGGAGGGAGAGAAGAGACAGAGAGAGAGAGAGAGAGAGAGAGAAGAAAAAATAAAGGATCAAGAGGGAAAGCGCACCTCTGGGATACAACCATTCTCTGTCATCTAAAATGACTTACAAATTAGCTTACAGCTATGCGCTCCCAGTGACGGAAAAAAAAAAGACACAACTTTCATATGGTAATTCAGATCACGGCTAGGCAGAGCAATTATCAAAAAACCTGTCAGCCCTGTCTGACAGATCTCAACAGGAACTCAGTACCTCTGTCTCTGTGTCTTACACTGTCTGTGCATCTTCCTCAAATCAAATATGCAGTTGCTAAAGCAAGTACTGTACATAACACAATGTAAAGATATTGTGAAAATGAAAAACGAGAACATACATAAACAAAACACTGACTTAAGTGTCTTTGCAGCTCTGCATACAATCCTCTAAGCATATTATTGTAACAATAGAAAATGCAGATATAAATGTGGGAATATTAGTGTTCTTTAGTGTTTATTTTCTTTTATGACCTTGAATGCTTCAACCTGCAATCCTCTGACTCCGAAGAACTTTGAATGGTCTGACCTATCAACACCAACAGTCTGGACGCTACTTATGGGAAACCCATGGAGTCAGCTAAACAATGCAGATAAAAATTGCTTCCTCATCACTCTACTGGCAGTGTCCCCACTGTGCAACTGTCTTGGAGTGTATTAGTGAGTGGAGTGTGGTCCCTGGAGACTTACTACAGTGTCACCGTAACCTTGGCCACTCAAAGTCATAGAGCTTGACAAAAAAAATAAAACATAAAAAAAGAAGATAATCCATGCTGCTTGTAAATCTTCTTGAGGTGGTAAATAAATAGAAAAGCAGAGCGTGTGTTGGGTGATTGGGTGTATGAGCTTGTGCTTTTCACTTCAAATATGCTCCTTTTAAGTTGAACCCAACAATTGGACCTGTAAGCCAAATGTGTGCTGGAGGACTATAATTAGCCTAAGCAATAGAACAAAAACCACAGTGTGTGTTTTGTTGCAGAGTCGCATTTTCTGCAACAAAATTAATTTTTCAAATGTATCAAATTAATTCTTGCATCTCTCATATATGAAGAGCACTGTCAGATCTAGTTCACATTTAACAAAATGAAAACTTAACGTCTTTTTAATAACCTGAAACTGCAGCCACAATACTGCCATATGCCACATTGTTTCCCACTATGAAAATGTCACACAGTGACTGGCGCCAGGATTGCCGGTGTAGTCTGTGAGTAATAATGAGTGCATGATGAGCCCAGGAGGGCCTGTGTTGTAATTAGGCCTGGTCAGAGTTATTGGCAGAGTGACTCCAGTTTGATCAGGCTGGGATAAGCATCTCTATGGAGAGGGGGATCCCACCAATTTAGAGCCCCTCTAATAAAAATCATTTGTCATTCTTACAGGAGGCACGCTGACAGCTGCTGGGGTTGCCATGGCAACACACTGGCCACCATTCGCTTAGCAAGCAATATTCCCAGTACTGTAAATGGTGGAGAGATGGAAACACACACATGCACGAATACTGTCCAGTCAAATGTTTTGATGCTTAGACACGCACAATAGAAATATATATAAAGACATTTTTGAGCCAAACTTTGATCTTAATCCTCATCACTGTATGTCTCAGCTTCAAAATTCTACTTATCAATACACATAATGACATGTGCCAAAATGCGCATTATCGGAATTTCACTGATTGTGTTATTTTTTTATATAGGTTTGCAATCTACCTTGATAATATTGTCATTCTGATTTTTTTAAGATATAATCTTACATTGTTATTTCTGTCTACCCTGTACACACGGCATCTACTGCATGTGTATCCGTCCTGAAAAAGGGATTCCTCCTTTGTTGTTCTTCCTGAGGTTTCTTCCTTTTTTTCCCTTTTTTCTGGAGTTTTTTAAATCCAAATCAACGATGTAAGGCTAGAAGGTGTTGTATGGTGTACAGATTTGTAAAGCCCTCTCGGGGCAAATTTGTGATTTTCGGCTAATAAATAAAATAGTTAAACTTGTGAATATTCTCCCTGTGTGCTCATGTGTGAGATCATCTTAGCTAAGTTCCTGAATGTTTGTAGCTCCCATCAAAGCATGAACAACAAATGTTTTGAAAAATACATATAAAACATCACAACTTCATTATAACACACACACTTAAAAACATCCTCAATGGCTGTGCACATAAACAGGAAGCGGGCATGAAGCCAAGAGCTGAAATGATTTGATAGTTGATTAATCTATTTAAGACGTCAAGTTGGGCTTTAGCAAATTGTGTTTTTTCCCCCCTCTATTTTACATTTTATAGACCAAACAATTAATCCATTAATCAAGAAAAAAATTGGCACATTAATCAATGATGAAAATAATGGTTTCTTGCAGCCCTAGCGAAGTTTGATATATTTTAAGAATTTTAAAGTAAGTGACTTTGTGAATTTGCACGTGTATAAAAATGACAAAATGTAGTCCATAAATTCAGCTTGGTGTAGCTTTCTATTTCTGAGACAAGCTGCTACTGATCCCATAGACATCCGAGATCCCTTATAGAGTTTGAAGTACATTGGGCCCCCATAAGTATAAAAATTCAGGAACACAGAAACATGCACACAAACCAAGCACCTGCCCTAATTTCTCATAACACCTGGACTACAAACTTGAAGCAGCCTATCTGTGCCTAGACCCTGTCTGCTCGCTACAGAGTTGAGTCAGGGTAGAAGGCTGAGCTTTTTTATTGCCGCTCATAATCAGCAGCAGCATCCCTCTGCTCATTAACTAGACACATGCTAGCCTGAGGCTAACAGCCTCATATGTCAACCACAGATAAAGATGTCATCTTCTGCTTGACTGAATAAACCGCTATTAAAACTAGATGCAAATGGACATTGAACGATATTCAAATCAGGAGGAACAAGGAATCTTAAACCCTGAGGCGCTTGGCCTCAACGTTGCCCCACATTCCTCTGTCGTGTTAAAAGGAAGAAAGATTTTAGATACTGTCTGTCTGTCTTCAGAGTGATGTTCTACAAGACATGAAACAATACAAGAAGGAGATGAATAAAAAATCAGTAATTTTACATGATAGTTCAGATGGCGACTGTTCACCTGTATAAGGGCACAAAATTAAACAGTATTAGATGTAGTTATTTTCAGGTATTTGCATAAAGCTACATTTTGGACATATCAGGGACACCTGCCATTCAACTGTTTAGCATTATTATAACATTGTCAAGCTCACAATGGACAGATGATGGAGGGAAAAAATGATCAAAAGAGATACCATCTTTTCTTATTCCACGCATTCTTCTTCTTTGTCAAATCCTGCTGCCTACATTACCCACAATGCAACACAGCAGCTGAAAGTTCTGTCAGAGATTCGGGTGTGTTATGCTAGTAGCTGCTAATGTAGCCTCGAGCTGCTGGCTAGGGCTACAGAGGTCTGGTAAGCTCACTTCTGTTCAACTCCACACCCCCAGTTTTTTTTCATTTTTAAACTTGTAGTCTTCAGCCCCAACTGATGCTGACTCAAGTGACATCACTTGAGGAAATTTATCAGATTTCACAAAAGACACAAAAGGCTTTGTCCAGTTAAGCAGTGGAGTTCCCCTTTAAAGTCACTGTCAGCAGCTTTTTTTTTCATTATGAAGCACTGCTCTTTTGTTCAGCAAACTATGGGCACAACTGGCTGTGTAGAGAGACCAATGAAATTCTATCTCATCAAATATAAACAGAATCAAACAATGGACAGAATGTAAGAATGGAGTTTATTTGTACAGGACTTATTTGGCAGACAGTGACATACTATGACAGGATGTCTCTATTCCCCACCAGACTGTTTGGAGGCAGCTGTGTGAGCACTTTTCTTTTTACCAGACAAATGTTTGTCTGCTGAAGTCAAAACTGAGGAGGGAAATCTCCGCCACAATAGCTTTCAAATCTGTGCCTGTGTGTTTCTATCTGCAGTGTGTGTATGGCGGTTACATGTGCAGCGTAATTAGCCAGTACTGGAGTTGAGCTATTAAACCCCTGATGGTTGTGTGTTTACAATGCTATCATTGGCCTCTCTCTGGCCAACACTAAATGAGCCAGTGTTGAGCCTCAGCTGTATAATCATGAATATTCATCTCTGTCTGTGAGAACCTCTGTGTGTGTGCTGCACTGGCAGGCATTAAGGAAGCTATTACTATCTACTCAATCACAATCCGTCACTTTGTCTGGATAATAAGTCAAGCTGACAACAATTCTACTTATCGCCAAACCCAAACAAAACCAGCTTTGTTTTGGGGGGCAAAGGAAGAGCCGAGCCTGTTTCCAGTCCTGCAGCTTTCACTTCAAAGCGCAACGTGGCCTGCCAGGGTTATCTTAGTGGGTCCCATACAGTCTTTTCTCACTATTTTGTTTGTTTACACACATACACACACGCTCCATGCTTCCCCTTTCACTCATGCTTGATGAAAGCTCAGGGTTGAAGAAAAAAGGAAAATCTTGGATACCCTTTGTGCCACCTGGGCGAGAGCAGTATCGACTGCAACCAACATTGTCTTGAATCTCTCACACACACACTCAGAAATTATATTTGTGCACACACAATGGCCATTTTCAATACAAAGTGGTTTTCATGCAAATGTGCACATCTCAATGTGGCTGTTAATTACATTTCCTAAGTGAGAACAAGACAACCCTTCAAGCCCTTGCTAAACTGTTATAACCTGAGTGTAAAAGAGTTACTCTCATAGTGCCATTCCCTTGAGACTTTATAGCACCACATACCTGCTTATGGAAAAGGACTTAAATGCAGTGTTCATTGGTGTTTCATGGTAATTTGCAGTGGCAAGTGGAGCAGGCAATGCCGCTCTGTGAGTAAAGCAGAGGGGGCAAGAGGAGGATTAGATAATCAAACAGTGTGCCACTTTAAATAATCTCTGGCTCCTCTGGGGGAGGTGAGACTTAAAGCCGGAGCCCTTCTGATTTAATTGTCTGATTTCCCCGTCATTACGGTTGAGGGCCTCAGTAATTCACGCTTATTAAATATTCAGGAGCCACACTGAGGAGGGGAGGGAAGGAGGAAGCAACAGGAGAAAGATGAAGGTAGAGAGGAGTGAGAGAAAGAGAGTGGGAGGAAGTCGTAGTAAGACGAGGCACATGTGCACCGCTTGACAAAGATTCAGACAGAGATATACTTTGATCCCCACCATGAAGAAAAAACTCCTTTTTCTTTATTAAGAAAGTCTGTGCAGGGAACATTTTTGCAGGTAATGACTGGATGTCCTCACATCATAGGTGTAGGTTTGGCTGTCGACGAGACATGTCCCTACCAGAGTCTCAAATGATGGTGTCATTTGAACTCTATATAGGGTAAAAAAGTTGCCAGGTTTATGTGTTTCCTGTAAAAACAAAAGAAGGCTACTTTAATAAAGACAGAAAGAGTGAGATATGGGACATATCGAGGCATATCACCTCAATGATCTGGCAACCCTCAGGCAGAACTACACGCTGTCGACTAGCTGCAGCACTGGGAGATGAATGAACAATGGTAAATTTGAAGCAGTTGGTATTTACAGTTTAAATATTTCATTTGAAGCTGAGCCAACAATGCTCATATTTGACATCAGTAACATGCAGCCATTATGTTATTAAACTTACACCATCACTCTCTCCTCCCCTAGTTTAAGTGTGGATCAGGATTTATTATAGCATGGGTCATGTATGGGTCATATGACATGAACATTATTTATATGCAAAATTAGCCACACCATGCCCAGTTGATAAATGTTGTATGTGAATGTCAGGTATCATTTTATCAGTTAAGTCCTGTAGCAGCAGTCTGACCAGCACAGAGAGACACGGACAGGTGAGCTAGGTGGGTGCAGCTCTATCATTGTGAAATGTTGGGCTACAAATGAGCTGACTGGAAGATAAGTAAAAAGTGGAAGTGTGTGAAATAGTTTAATATACTGTAGGTTCATGTTTGGGCATTGCTGTGGATCTGTCATGATGCACCATTTTATTAGCTTCAGGAAACTCTCGAGTTGTGCAGCCATATCAATATACTGGACAGAGTTACAGAACCTCAGCTGAGGTAGCGTAAAGTAGAGTCAAACTCATCAATCATATGTAAATTTGAAATATTAATTTAAGTCTCAGATTTACATTTACAAAATAAAATGTGAATATCTTTAAATCTAAAACAATCTACATAATACAAGTCCTGTTTTGGGAGAGTTATATAAGCAAATACAAATTGCATAGAAACCATTTTGTAGAACAAAAACTCATGTAATCATGTAAGCAAATGCACTTACACAACTGTGTATATTGGAAAAAATATGTGTATCAAATTAGCAGTTATTAAATCTGTGTTCTTGGATGTCTACAATCTTTTATTCCTGTAACTTCAGTAACTCGAGTGATAAAAAGTAATTTCTTTTGGATCACTGAGCTAAAAAACAACAAAGCAAAACCTAAAAAGCACCAAAACGTATTATTTATTATTAAAACTATTTTTTTGTCAAATTGCAAAGTAAAAAGACAAAAAGAAACAAATGTTCTCTTTTCAAATCTCCAGAGTGCGGATGAACCAGACTCCACTGGACCTCCTTATAGACACATTGAGTGGAGCTCTCCATGGTGCTGAACTACGCTGCTGAGCAACACACAGAAGACTAAAATAGGAAGCTGGAACTGCCCAATATACGCAACTTAAAGTTGCACCTTAAAGACAAATTCATCAATGAAAATGAAAGGACTGTGCATAAGCTCAATAAAGACAGAGATACAGACTGTTAAAATTAAACAGTAAAAGTAATTTAAAGACAATTTCATTCACAAACTGCTCTGTATGACAGGACTGATATATTAATGGATCAAATCGTTATTTTACTTACTAATGGAACTAGTCTAAAATTCAAAAAAGAAATCCTGACAGGTTACAACCACTCTGACATGCGGTGAGTATGAAAATCTATAAATGAAAAGACTGCAAAACACATTATAGTGATTATGTAGAAGGAAGTAAAGAGACAGAGTGCTGCTCTGTAATGAGTCACCCTGTCTGATTACAGCCCAGAGCTACAGCCTCCATCCACAACATTACAGCAACTGCATCTTGACATAACATTTACTCCAGTATTTAGTCCGTAAAACCATATTTTTCATCAAATGAGAGTCAGGGTCTGACAATGGAGCAACATGATTTTACTAACCTCCGAAGCAAATCAGTTTGTTTTAAGAGGTTTCTTGAATCAAGTGACATTATCCTGATCCTAATATCCTAGTGTACTGTTATAAACTAGTGTCTCATTTATTAAAACACATAACACTATATACAAATATTTTGGAAACAAGTGAAATTATCAAAAAAAATCCTAAATAGTGGATTATTATTATTGATGCATTAAACTGTAAGAGGTGGAGCTAATTTGAACTATTTTATAATGTACTGGGTAGTTCAAAGACCCTGCACACACATGATCCACCCCCACAGGTATTTTCATTTATTTTGCCTGATTTACCAGGCCTGTGTGGGCGTCAATAGACCGGGCTTGAATGACATCTCTCTCACTCTCCTGTTAGCTTTGTTGCGGGAGAAGTTACTACTTGATCATTCTGATTAGTACATGGAGTTTCATATCCACATGTAAATCCCAACATACTGCACAACAACAACTCCACCGCTCAGGTCTCATCACCTCAACACCTGTGTGGGTATGCTGGGCTTTAATCTGTAATAACACATCACATTTAATAAGTTGATCATAGATGTTGTATGGAAAATCAAAGTAACTATACCTATGAAATTAATGTAGTGGAGTAAAAAGTACAACACTTCCCTCTGAAGTGGAGCAGAAATATTGAGCAAAATAAAATGGAAATAAAGTACATATAAATTGCACTTAAGTACAGTACTTGAGTAAATGCGCTACCACAGTTGTTTTGTGGTAATATAAATTATTAGGGAAAATTATATAACACTCTTGCTTGTAATATTCAAATGAAGTGAACTTAATGGGAAAAGAGAGATTTAATTTTTATCAACACTAGCTCGAACACTTCAAACTTGCATTTTATTTCAAAAACTGACAAACGTTATTTTGATATGAGACATACACAGTTCTACTGAGTGACTCACAGTGGTGGAAGACATTCAGATACTTAAGTAAAGGTAGCAATACCAGCATGTAAAATATACTCCATTACAAGTGAAAGTCCTGCATTCAATTTTTTTCATTAGTAAAAGTACTCACTATTCCACAATGGAGGCGGTCTCTGTTTCTGTCAGAGTTATATATTACTCTATACTTTATACCATTGGATAATTATTATACTGATACATTAACATGAAAGCAGCATTTTAATGTTGTAGCTTTAATGGTGGAGCTGATTCTAGCTATTTTATATACTGTTGGGTGGTAACTATAGCTGGCAGATAAATGGAGTGGAGTAAAAATACCCTCTGAAATGTAGCAAAGTAGAAGTATAAAGTAGCAGAAAATTAAAATAGTCAAGTAAAGTACAAGTTCCAGAAAACTGTAATTAATTACAGTACTTAAATGTACTCCACCACTGGTGAATCATGATAAATGCAAACCCCTGTAACCGACTCATGCACAGACACTTAAAGTCCATTTAGATTGTTTTCACATCAACCCCTTAAAATAATGATAATACCGTACCATTTACCCCCCCCAGTCATTTCTGACTGCCCAAGAACTCAGAAATATAACATATTTCATATACTGGTACAACTCTTAGTTATTTATTTCTAGTAATCAGTGCAAAGCTGGAATAAAGACTAAAAAGGATTTAGTGCTTTACAGTGTAAATGTGCACTCTGTACTCTTCTCCTGTAATTGTCTGTGTACATTTATTTCACAAAATGAAATGGTCATGGACACATTTTTCCATCACTCAGAAACAGATGCAAAGTGAGAGAGCAAGACAGAGAGACAGAGAGGAGAGAGACTAAATGAGCATCTCCATCCCACCTTATAACAGCTGATTATCAAGCTTATTATATTGTTTATCCAAGCTGCTACCTGGTTTACCTGCTTTAACATGTTTCTGATTAATGAAGGTAAAACCTGCAGTTGCAAAAACAGATGAGGATCTGTTATAATTATACATTATAATTCCGTATACATGTTGGAGTAATTATGGTTGCAGATGTAAACTGATAAACAAGTCTTACCAAACAACGCATTATGAATCTTCTCTAAACTTCACTAATCAAATGTGTTCTCCATGACCACAAAGAAAAGCTTGAGGAAGGTTTTCGGCAGGCCTGCGGGTAGATCCTCTCTCTCAGCAGGACTGGCTTTTGACCAACTTCCTTTGACCAACTTCCTAAAGGTTTCAGAATGTGCCGTAGCAACAATTATATTACAAGGTCATTTCACTGAGACCTACATTCATTTATTAGTCCAGCTGGATATTTATGGCCAAGGCACTAAGATCTGGTGCACATTAGTGTTTACAGAGAATGAACTTTAAGGGTGATTCAGACACCAATAGGTTTTGGACAAAAAAAACCCAGATAATGTTTTGTGTTATTTTTCAATTTGGTCATTTTCATGTCAAAGAAAATGACAAGTATTGTGTGGCATCTGATTAAAAAGAAACGTCACATTACAGTAGATTTAGGCCAAGGGCTTCAGGCAACCAGAGTGATATTGCGCAAGAATATTGCAATTAAATAAACGACATCACATTAACTACACTCAAAGAGGATGATGGAAACTGAAAGATTTCAAATCATTAATAAGAGACAATATGAGAAGTCTTTAACAACCTGACTCTACACACCGTTTATCCCTTTTACATCTCCAAAGGAGAGAATGGAGACACACCCCTCGTTTACAGGACGACTCGGCTACCGTGTAATCACATTCTCACAGCAGCCTCCACCTTTCCTACAATGGCTCAAAATCACAATAAAAAATATCTCTCCTTCCCTTTGTATCATCACTTTTCAATTTCACCCCCCTCCCCCTCCCCATCTTCTTTTTGTCGCTGTCCCCTCTGTCTCCTTGCTTGTCATCTCTTGCTTTTCCTTGGTGTTTCCCCCTTCCCTCCTCCCCCGCCCTCCTCCTCCCTCTCCCCCCGCAGAGCATTAGCTTGCAGTGGTCAAGCCGCTTGACAGCTGCTCCACCTGAAGAATATCAATCAATGTTGCTGTGGAGACAGAATCAGACGCCCCTCCTTTATTTTCCACCCTTCTTTTCCCTCCATCGTCTTGGTCTTGCATGTGGCTGTTCACGAGCTGAACATGATCCAGTGTTTGTGTTGTGTAAATGGATCATTAAGCTTACACAAGGTGTGACTATTTACATATGATTTAAGTTCTTGAACTGATCTATTATAGGAGCATACTTTGGCACCTTTTGCTGCTAATTTATTTGAGGTGTGACTAATTGAGTTGCAGATGCAAACCCCACAATGTCTCAGACTATCACTCCAGATGAGCCAGGCAGACAGGCGTGGGATGGAAGTGTCTATCACTGCTAACACATGACAGAAGAGTGAGCACTGTACAAATCATGCTGCTCAATATAGGACCACACTCACAGCGCTACTAATCCGCATTAAGGACTCCTCTGTTCATTCATGCAGAGAAAAACTTTGTGGTGAAATACTTTAGCTACATATTTCTGTTACATTCTGTTATAATATATATTTAGCATTTGGTTATTTGTGGGAACCCAGTTACCTAAAAACATTACATGACATTTTGAAGCCAAGAGGCTGGGCTGGTCTTTAAAAAATAAATCCTACTATAGGTACGTAAAATAGGTTGTGATTATGTCACCTAGCAACAATTCCTCCTGGTTATGCCAAACTGTCAGGAGACCAATCACATCCTTCCCTCTAATTGCTCCAATCTACCTTCCCATACAGCACCCACTTTGAGCCTGTCCCCAAACATGGCCCCAACCCTGCTGCTATACATAATACTAAGCAGTGAAATGACTCCCCACAGACCCATCGTCAGTGGCACTAGTGCCAGGCCCGCCAGCGGTGGGTTAAGTAAATATTGGGCGAAGCAGCTGCTCTCAGAGTACCATCGTCTGCCTGTGTTCCAGCCTGATCCCAGCCTGGTATAAATCACACACAGCAATTAGCGCCACACAGTCCCCCTGCCCTCGTTAAACAACCCCGCCTGCTGAGGAAAGCCTATAAACACCAGACACCAGCCTGCATGGGTAGAGGAAGGAGGGACGGGTGGATGGATGGACACTCAAGAGAAGGATCACTGTTTTAAAGAATGAATAGACTTTTTAAACCATTCTGACCACCCTATATTGTTCACTCTGGTGCTACATTGCTAACACTTCACTCCACGCAGCTAGCAGCTCTATCAGCAGTGTTTTGAGCTAAATACTAATATTAACATGCTCACAATGACAATGCTAACATGCTGATGCTAAGAAGGTATGTTTACCAAGTTCAGCATTTTAGCATGCAAACATTTAATAATTAGCACTAAATACAATGTACAGCTGAGTCTGATGGGTATGGCATTAGTTTCGTAGGTATTTGGTCAGAAACCAAAGGAATAAACAAAGTCAAAGGTTGACCTGCTGGTGGCACTAGTTGGCATCACCAGCGTCTTCAGCATACATCGCCTAAGCACCATGGATATTGGTACCAAATTTCACGACAATTTATCCAGTAGTTCTCCCAGTAGATATTTTACAAAACACAACAAAACAAAAAAACCTGCTGGCGGTGAAAACTCAGGAGATTGGTAAAGGGGTTAAGACTCATCCTCTGCAAAGTATGAATGTCTGAACAAAATTTCATGTCAATCCATCCAATAGTTGTTGCCTGAAAAGTGGTGGACCTACAGACCATCAGACCAGCATTGCTATTCTTAGATCCATGCCAGTAGCATGGCTAAAAGATCTAGCCACTGTCTAGAAACGTAAGCCTAATATAACAGATCTTAAGTATTGCAATTGCAAATAAGTGACGGTAGAAGAAATCCCAATCCCTAGAAACACTGAACTGAACTGTTGCTTTTGAGCCACAGTAGGTTGTGACAAATCCACTACTACTTGGACTTCAGCTGGATCTGTCTGGAACTGACCATTAGAGATGTTGAAACATAGGAGGGGAGTTGTGCAAACATGAAGCTCAAATGTTTCCACCTTGAGGAGCAGACTCTGAAGCGACAGTTGCAAATCTGTCTGCAAACAATGTGTAATGTTGGCTGATGTGTCTTATTAGCTACTTAGATATGATGTCATTGAGGTCCATGAAAACCAGTGACTGACAATCACTGGTTGTTTATGGAACACAGTAGAGACATTCATATGGTCGAATATGTCTGTATTTTGTTTCTGTAAAGAAAAAGCTGGAACAACAGGAGAAGATGAAGGATAACTGAATCCAGCGGCAGGTGATTCTTCCATGTATTTTTCCATGGCTACTTTTTTCAGACCCATAAAGGTGTGCAGCCTTCATCACGGAGGAGAGTAGTGTCTGGCAAAAGATCAACTGTGCAATTAAAGCATTCATGTGTGGGCAGAGTGGCTGCACTTTGTTTAGTAAAAACCTTTCAAATCAGCGGTACTCAGAAAGAAACTCGAGCAATTCAGGAAGGACTTCTGAGACAACAGGAACATGCACTGAAGCCAAAGACAGAGACAAAGACAAGCAGAGGCAAGTGCAGCTGTGACACTACATGGACCATCATTGTGATCGTCATGTACTACTTTCCCTGTTTCTAACAAAAAAATACAATGTTGGAAATGTTAACGTTATCAGTTGTTTCAGCAAATGCCCAAAACAACGTATGTTTATTATTCAAGTGACTTAGATCTCCAGCGGCCTTGGGCCATATGACTCTTGTCTGCCAGAAGCAAAGACGGAAGTCGGATCGGTCAACCAAACGTTGGACTTTCACACAGAAATCACTGCTCAGCGCCTCTGTAGCCGAATGGTTACAGCACATGCCCACATAACCACATGGTTGCAACTGTCGCTGGTTCGATTCCAGCTGCCGATCTTGGTTGCACGTAATACCCCTCTCTCTCCTCATGACACTCAACGTTGGTTTCTTTTAACCATGACCACGATCACTGCCTAACCTTAACCAAGTGGTTTATATTGTAACCATGACAAGAAAGGTCCCCTTAACTTGACTAAGTAGTTATTTGAACCCAAACCTTGATCTTTCCCAAACTCTAACCAAGTATTTTTTTTGCCTAAACCTAATCAAACCTCAACCATATTTGGAGTGCATAGTTGTCTGTCAGAACAATTATTAAATATTCAGTGTGAATAAAGATAATTAGACCCAGGACTTGAAATACAGTTTTGTCCCAAAGATCATATTAAGTCTTTGACTCAAGGCCACTCAATAACTACATTTTTGACCACACAAACTACACCCACAGTGTATTCACACTACAGATAAAGTGCTGCTATTCTTATTTAGCTTAAATGAATAAAACAGCATGGGCCAATGATGGTCTAATTTATGATGCATGCTCTGGAAAGTGATAATCAGTGATCACTGAGCTGATTTTTATCATTCATCAGCTATGATGCCCACAATCTAAAATACCCAATTAAACCTTCAATGTAATTTAGCCGACAACAGCTCATGAAAGGACAAAAACAGCGTCTGGTGAGGGGAGAAATAGCCATCAGCACCCCTATTACCATATTGCTCTAAATTACCACAATCACCGGGGAAACATTTAACATGCCACCACCCAGTGGAAAAAAAAAGTCCCACAAATAATGTCAGAACGAATGTAACTGATTTACATTCTGCTCTCTTGTGATTGTGCTACCAGTTGCTGTTGTGTCCAGGGTAATTAGGAGGTAATGAGAGTGTAATTGGGCATTGGGCACATTTAGAGACAGAGAGACAGTAATAGACAAATAGACAGACAGACAGACAGACAGACAGAGAGGGAGAGCGCTCAGGTGCTGAATGACTTGTCTAAGGGACGATGCTGTATGGGCAGACTCTCCACCACCACCACCTGACTGCCACTCACAGACGACAAGGCAGAGGAGGTGGGAGGACTGATATAGAGAAGGGGGATGGGGAAATATGGCTGGAGCAGGTGGAGAATGCTGGTTAGCAGTGGTGCTACTGGTGTTGTAAATGTAAGAGAGTAAAAAAGGTCGTCATTCTAGGACAGCTTGGTTTGTACAATGTGGTCTCCTGATATTCTTGTTCAGAACTCTCTTTTATATCATGTCTTTATTCTCTCCTGTTTGTTTTTTTCCCACGTTCTTTTTCTCTTGCCTCGCCTTGTCTGCTATGTGGTGCGTGCATAGATAAGAATTGCAGAAAGGAAGACAATTGTGCAACAGCAATCTTTCTGAAATATGCCTCCCCCCAATTTCCCTTCTCTTGGTCTCTGTCAGACTGAGACAGATTCTCCTGTTTAGGTGCATTGTGAGAGGGAGAAAGACAGAGGGGGAGAGAGAGGTGAGCTGGTTACTGTGGCAACCAGGAAAGTGACTCTTAGGCAATGGCATATGCATAGGGAGGGAGGGAGGGAGGGAGAGAGGAGAGTGCTGGTGAAGGGATGTAGTAGAGGGAGGGGAGGGTGGTGGTGGTGGTGGGGTGGAGGAGGTAGAGTGCAGGAGGCAGATCAGAGGGAGGTGTCAGTGGGTTACTGCACATACAGAGATTCACCCTCTTTTTCTACCCTGGCAGAAGAAAGGGAGGCAGAAACAAAAGGAGCTGTCTTTTGAATGGTCGCTGTGCTGGATTGGACTGTCAGCGCTTCCTCCTAACAACCTCACTTAGCTTGCTGCTCCCACTCTCAGACACTTCCTTACTCTATGTCTCTCTCTCTCTGTGTTTCTCTTTCAGAACACTGCACACTTGAGTCTGCAGGTGATTCTTGGATTGAAATTTACCACTGATAAATGTTAATTGTTGGGGTTCAACTGCTGGATTTGAGCGCTGAAATTAACAAAATATACATTGCACATGTACTGTATGTATGACTTGATTGTAAATCATTTCAATTTGGGCTGCAACTAACGTTTATTTTCATAATCGATTAATCTGCTGATTGATTTCTCTATTAATTGTTTATTATATATAAAAAAGGCTTGTTTTGTCCAACCGATAGTCCAAAACCCAAAGATATTCAGTTTACTATCATGTTAACACAAGAAAAAGCAGCAAGTTCTCACATATGAGAGGCCAGAACCATCAAATGTTAGCATTTACACATAACACATCCTCTTACAGATGAAAAGTTGAACTTATAAGAGAAGAAATGCACCATTGCTCTATTCAACACATTCAAGGGTTTTGTTGCCTTACTTGTCTGGTATGACGAGCAGCTTATGGTGGCTAATGTTAGTTAACTTTAGAGAGATATTGCTGTCTACTTGTGCTACTGTTAAACTATGCTGGAAGTTACTATTATTCCATAAATAAATAAATCAATATTATTCCACAGTGGCTGCTGTTGAACCAAAGTTACGTCTCACTTTGAAGCAAGACTGTGCAGCCACTGTGGCCACAACTGACAATTGTGGGATAATGGTAAATATTAAAACATAGTGTAATACTAGCACAAGTAGAGAACACTCATGATGTCACTAAACTGGCTCAGTAATGTCATTTACACAGAAATATGTACCTAAAGGTGGCTTTAAACATTGGCTAATATTAGCCACAATAAGCAACTGGTCATACCAGACCAAATAAGGCTGTAGCTTCAAAACCTCTGAGTATACTGTTTTATTGCTTGTGAATTCTGTGAAACTTTTTATTTTTCAGAAGAAGGATTTTTTATTTCTTCCGTCCTTCCAAAAGTTACACAACATCAATTTAAATGATTAATCGATTGTCACAATAGTTGCTGATTAATTTTCTATCAGTCTAGTAATTAATCAACTAATCGATGCAGCTCTACCTGAATCTCGCTATATCTGCGTGCAGGACAGCTTGATTATTACAGATTTTGCCCCATTCCTCAATGTAAACTTGGCATTTCTGTTTTGATGAGGCTAATTAACCTTTTATCTATTTCCAGAGGAGTGATGACTTTCCTGGCCTGTTGTGAAGACAAGAGGAGGATGATAGTAAGTACACTCTGACCTTATGATAGGAGCCCACAGAGAAACAGACTGCCAGAGACAAACAGAGCCATGGGGTGGGTGTAATGAATATGCTGCCCCCTATGGTGGGGATGACCTTATAAACAACAACAAACTGTCACTATGGCCAGGCCTGCTGGGAGCTGCCCTCTGTGCAAGGGCAAATGGCCTGGAATTCACTGGACAGGACTGCCAAAGCTCTCAGTAGAGACTGTTATTAGGTGTTATAACACAGGACAAGCTCTTGGGCTGCTGGAGTTTATTGTGTACTCGTTCAGTCAATGAATGATTTAAATTCATCCCTCAACCAGCTGATGAGACCAAATGAGCTCTGTGTTACATGTTGCACACATCAGTCATTTTCTGCTTTCACGACACACCATATTACAAACCAAGGATGGCACATCATAAGTTATTTGTTGTATTTACCCAGGTCGATCATCAAAAGTCTCATCGACGCTGATGTGGTAAATGCGCTCCTACTGTGGCGGGTAGCGCTAAGTGACTGCTTTTATTATACAAGACAAGCTACGCCTGCAATCACTGTGATCTCAGCCAGGCGTTCGGAATCAAACAGCAGAGGAGAGACATCCTCGTGTTTCAAGGGGGACTTTCATGTCACCATGAAGGAGACAGGGAAGAGCGGCGGTGGAGGGTTAGAAGTCAGAGCGAGGCATATGGCATCTTGAATTTTGGGCAATGAGAACTGACAGGTTAACTGAACATTTGGCGGGGGGTAGTGAGTGGTAGGTGTACACGGGGAGAAAAAAGGGTAGAGGAGAGGTGGGGAAGAAGAGGTCAAAGAGGTGTGTGTGGGTTCTGATACGTGTGTGTGTGTGTTTTGGGTGGGAGGGGTAGGTGGGTAAGGTTGCTAAACACTCCCATCTGTTCGTATCCCGAGGCGCTACTAAGGCAGTTAGCTACTGTCTTATGCAGATGAGGTGTTGCTGTGCCGGCTCCTTCTACTTACAGCGGATAAATAATGATATAAATATATTTGAATAATAGGAATGGCAGGATGGGGAAACAAGGAGCAGCAGGGTCAAGCTGTTTCCTAGGGAGCGTTTGCTTTTTACCATCCGATGATCACAGCATCTCTCAGGATGTGTGAGTGCCGTAACTGTGTCCTCATTAGGGTTTGTCTTCCTCTGGGCCCCTGCAATGTCCCAGGAGAGAGATCAGCTAAACAGGGGTCCTCTATGCACACTGACATGCATTATATGAACTATGATGATATGGTGGAATGCTAAGCAATACTGATAATGTCACTTTTTGTACTTTTGTACTGGGATTGTTTCAGTTGATATCAGTGTTCAAAATACAAGCATACGCTGCCTCAAGACAGGCAATTTCCAAGATGTTAATATACAGTATATTTTCGGTTTCTTACCAGTGATACACTGTAACCCAAGGGTGTCTTAATTTATTACAATAAACCTGTAACCAGTTAATGAAACCATTTACATGTATTATTCTAAACGCCGGGCACCTGGTAGGTCTTTCTCTGGGAAACATCTTCGGTGTACAGGAAGTGATCCATTTTAGGTATCTGTTAACAGTGGTTTCTTTAGAATGAACTGAATTAGATAGTCAGCCTGAACAGTGACAGCCAACATGTTGAAAAGACTAACTCCAACTAACAGAGCATTTGCAAGAAAGAAAAAAAAAATAAAAATGTGCCGATTACCAGTTTAGAAAATGGAGTTTGCTTTATAGACCCTATGTTCATCAAGTACAAGAGAGCAAATGTAATATATTTATTTGTATGTACATACAGTGCGGCAGCTTTCTCAACCTGTCCATAGTCCCATAAACCCTGATTCCAACCTATACTATGGACTTTTCATATTGAAAGGGGTTTTAAGGGGTAATTGAGTGAGATTCTTGCACCACCCACGTCCTTGTTCTTAGACACAGTCATGTCATGTTGTGTGCTCCCACTAAATGATCGCATATTCAAATGAGGATAAGGAGCTTTTGATAGAAAGAGGAGAGAAAAAATGGTTGAAGAAGCGGAGGAAGGAAAGCAAAGCCCAGACTGATTTGAATCTGGTAAAATGTCAGAGAGAGGGATTACCCCACCAAATCCCTGGCGAAAATAGAGGCCCAAGTTATTTACTAGCCTTACAACCAGCTGCAAACCATCTGTACTTAATTGTAAGACACAAACTTTATGAAGATCAACTGGGGATTTGGCCACAAAGCCTCTTACGCCGCTGAATTGGTGACCCTGCTTCGAGGGAGAGTATGGGAGGGTGCTCGAGACATGTCACATGTGCTTTTGGAGGACATGGACTCCACCTCTCTCTGTAGTATCTATCAGGGCCCCGTCCTGCTAAATACATAGACAAAACTTGTGTATTAGAGTAAGGGTGTCTGTGTGTGTGTGTGTGCAAGGAATTAATACACGCTTTACAAAGCATACATGCATACAGCTCTGCTTGCGTAGACAAGAGTGGCCATGGCTGTCATCAAAACATGTTATTGGCTTGAGCCTGAATGCCTTTTAGCATGAGGCCAGTAATTAGATCCCAATTAGGCATGTAAGTGGCGTAGTGACCCACACTTAGCCATGGAAATCAGCATTGGGAAGACAATACCTACACTGACCATAAGATATAGGCCCAGTACAAAACCTGCATATGGCATTGTTTAATGTAGGTCGCCATGCATTATGTTGTTCTTGGCAGCCATCTGAAGAGAGGAGATAAGAGGTCCTGTCCAAGCCACTGAATGGCAGGTAGCCAGCTTAATCCTATTTAACAAGATCTGGGCTGAATCTGGGGTGGGGCGTGTTGGTGGGGTCACACGAGGAGCCCGTCGGGGTCAGGCTGTGGCTTGTGGAAGGTGTGGTCCCGAACATTGTGCATCTTAAAAACAATGTGCACCACACTTCTCTGCCTGTGCTCATCCCTAATCACTGACATAAATGCAAATAAAGCGCTTGTGAACAATTTACTCAAACTGAAGTGTGCAATATTTGCAAAATGTGTGTTTTTTGTCGTTATTTTGTTGCTGAAAGGCAAGAACAAGATAAAGGACAGAAGGATTTCCTCCACGAGAGCATTACTTCTAAGAAACTCACAGACAGGTCACATGAGAACAAATATTGTTGGATCTAAGCTGCTGGCTGCTTTAACTCATTTATTTTCTTCTACTGTGTGGAAGCGGTCTAATTCTCCATATGTTGGGGGGGGGGGGCGTGTGTGTGTACGGGCGTGGGGGGTTGTCAGGGATTAGACCATCCTGTCTGGACATATGTGTAATCACAAGGGCTGGTCATTGTGCATCTCTGTCCAGTATGGGTCCGGGGGCCCCAGTTTACCCCGTCATAACCTCAATTACACCCCCCACCCCCCCACCCCCCAAAAAAGAAAGACTCTGCCCCCCACCCAAATCTACACACTGAATCTGACTACAGTTGCTGTTGGGAGCAGCAACAAAAGTAAAAAGTAAAGTACATTAAAATACAAAGTAGACCAAGAAAACCAAGAAACATTTGTTTCCATGTCGTGTTTGTGGAGATCTGGAAAAGATATGTTGACATTTGCTAATGCTGCAATAGGCAAGTAATGGTAAATAATAAATAATAAATCTCCGCAACAGGGTTTAAGAACAAATCAACCTGGATCACAAAAGCTACAAACTACACAGTCAACAGCTGTAAATCACACATAAACTCAAGATACACTCAGTTAGAAACCAGAATTCATGAACTGTCAACCTAAAAACAACAACAAAAACTTGTAATAAACCTTCACCCCCCACCCTCTTCCACCTCTCTTCATTAGCAGGTATAATCCCTGATGGCCCATCTGCTAGACGCCAAAGCCACAAAACACAGAGCAAACAAGGCTGGAAGAAACTGGCCATTATGGGGCCCCTCTGAATGGGCCGACTAATCACTTACATAGACGGTGTGTTTGCTCAGGCCCTACACGGGCTCACTACAGCGCTGCTATTTTCACACAGATAAGGAACTATTTGAGCTCCAGCAGAATGATTGTAGCTGATGAGCAGTGCACCTGCCTCTGGAGAGGATAGGTGTGTGTGTGTGTGTGTGTGCGCAGAGGGGAGGGCTTACTGACATGGAGCCTTTCACCTCCAGCTGAAAATATAGGCTTGATACTGTAACATGAAATAAATAGCAGCTAAACCTTGATAGAATACACTGGATACTATTTTTTTCCTGTACTTGTTTTAGCAGCTTTGGCGTAGTGAATTGGATCCCAATTTATCTAATGTTCTCCCTAAACAAACAGCCACTGAAACTAGACTGAGACAACCCAAGCATTCAGCATCACTTTGTCCTTTTACTATACAATATCCAAAGGGCCTCTACCACATCAATAATGCATCATTTCACTAAATGTTCTCCTTCCAAGCTGAAAAAAATGTCTTGGTTAGTAATCAAAAAAGAATTTGTGCGTTGTTTTTCTGATCAGCTAGTCTTTGTAATGTGAACTGAGAACCAGCACTGTTCTAGCAACACAGGCTGGCTGACACAAAATGGCTGCCTTGGACTGAAAGAGGCAGTAAGCCAGAGCGGCAGCAGCGGCAGCAGCAGCCTAGACAGTGCAAACCTTTTACCGGTCTCCCTCTTCCCTCACTCTTATTGAAAGAAGATTAACAAATCGCCAAATCGCCACTTGATTGCTCCCCCTCCCCCCCACATGCCACAGTACAACCGTCACACCAAGACATTTGGGGGTTGCGGTGTGACCCCCGGGGCCGCCCAACCGGGATTATATTGTGAAAATGTAATCCTGGTATGGGGGCTAAAGGGATCAAGGCACTACAAGACACAATGTAATCAGGAAGAACGTCTGCACCCCAAGAATCAGACCACAAGATAAATCCAAGCAGAGCTTTAACCACAATGTCAATTAGAACATATGTTGGGACACATTCATTGACGCATGACATACTTACTGAATGTTGGCTGCTCACTCGTGCTGAGAACAACACACACACATTTTTAAAATGCATGTTACATTTAAACACTTAATACATTTTTTTTCACAGTCCCATCCAATTATTAATTTCTTTATTAACAAAAGGAAATGTATGTCAAAATTTAGCTCTTTTATATATTTCATGGTTGCAGGAACATATGGATGTGTCAAAAGCTATTTCATCTCACAGTGTATTTGCAATAAATGTGTGCTCACGAGTGTAGGAGGGTGCCACATTTAGTAAACAAAGCTGATGAACTGAGAGAAATGTGTGTGTGTTTGTGTGTGTGTGTGTGTGTGTGTGTTTGTGTGTGTGTGTGTGTGTCTAAATGGCTGCACAAGGTCTCATGATCTGGTCTCCATTTTGGAGTGCTGTGCATGTGTGTAGGTACAGCAGCTTGGCCGACACACAAAGATAAACACACACAAAGCTATAAACTGCGCGTTTAACTTTAAACCAGCACCTCACTGACACTGAGTGCACAGAGGTGACAGCTTAAAAAAATCAAGCTAGAGTGAAAAAAAGAAGAAGAAACTGGCGAACATACAATGAGCTTAATAGCTGCTGAGAGAGAGGAGCTTATCTTCCCACCACAGCTAATATGAGCTTCTCAATTAGATGAAAGGCTCTCTCCCTTTCTCTAATTTTTTGTTCAATTTCTCCAGGCAATTTATTTAGGGTGGGGGTGAAAAAAAAAAAGTGGAGTGGAACCCGAGTAAACCGCATTGGCCAAACGCACAACGAGTCATAGCAAGCTCCAGCCAATCAGGCTGAGCTGACAGCGTCAACTCAGGCCCTCAGCAACAACATGACTATTTACTGTATGCAAGAGAAATATCTATTTGGGGTTCATCACTGTTTGTCCAACTAACCACAAACACACAAGCATCAAATTAAATTGTCTTTATACATGAATATAATAGATTTATTTGATTTCAGTTGCATTTCATATTTTTTCTGCACTACAATGCAATGTAAAAACAAAACCTGCAATAGTGATGTTATTTTCGACGGCTGCAGAAAGAGCAGTAGCACCGATCATGCTAATTAAACATGTTTCCTTAGCTTTTTGAAGGCAGTCAGAGATATTTTTAGACAGTTCACTCTGTATCCTGCATTATGGATTAACATGGATTATGTAAAGGACCCTTCATGCGTTCACTTATCAGTTTAATTTCTTTGTCCTGTGAATTATTTTTACACAGACTCCCTCTGTATTGTATCTCTCTCTATAGTTGTCGAGTGGAACTAAAGGATTATGCAAGCATTTCCAAAAAATTTGGATTCCTCACCTTAGACAAAATAATGTAAAGAGTAGGTTGGCAAGAGCAATAGAAAATGTTCTTTTAATGTTTTCAACACTGGGAGTTTGCATGTAAAATGAAATTCTTTCAAGCCATTCACGTCAAACATATAAATATATCTTAAACGAAATACGGCATAATTATTTAAAATCTTGCATTTAATAACAGGAAATGTGTGGTTATTATCACAATAATAATTAGTCAATTACCACAATAAATATAAATGCAACTGTTTTAGGTTTTATTAAACAAAAAATAAAGGCTTAATACATTCCTAAAATATTATCTTTTTTTTGGTTTAATGTAAATGTAAATAAATCAAATGAATTCTATATTTAAAAAAATAAAAACAGAAAATATGCAGCTTTGAAATTTCTTTTTGGCCTTGAATATGTAACAAATCTGCTTTTCATATTTTTTGTAAAACATTTACATACTATTGCCAAAAATAATAACATTTTAGTTAGATAGTCAATTTAAAAATCTTTAATGCCTATCTTATTATAATTCATCTTTCAACTGACCATAACTAAATAAAGGTAATGAACACAAAACATGCATTTTTTTTGTTTGTAAGCTCAGTCAGTTTAGTTGATAAATGAATACTGTAATCATGGGGGAAAAATCTCTCTTCTTCTGCTGATTCTTAATCATCCTTTCCCACCATCTGCTCCTCCATTCTGCTTTCAGAGTCAAGGTTACATATCACAGCTTGAAAAAATACTGCTGCAGGAGTGTAGTGATACATGACAGGGCACCTGGGCAAAGACGGGTGATGTGTGTGTGTGTGTGTGTGTGTG